>PVKU01004441.1:0-23719 GCA_004027475.1 Anoura caudifer
CCCCCCCGTGTTAACTACCAACCTGTTGTAAGTTTGTTCTTGTTAGTTGGCTACATTTTTACATTCCACAGGAGTGGAAGTCATGTTTGTCCTTTTCCATCTGACTTATCTCACTCAGCATGATATTCTCAAGATCCACTCAGTTTCTGGAGTGCACCCTGCCCGTGCTTATTTCAGGGCCTGTATGCTATATGCACCCCTTAGAATGCCCTCCTTCTAGTCCCAACTTCACTTAGCTCACTCCTATCCGTTTCTCAGGTCTCAGCTTAACATCACTTCCTCCATGTAGCCTTCTGTGAACTCCCCAAACTAAATGAATCCACTAGAACCCAGGGGCCTCTGCCTAACTTGCTGATACCATCTATTTACTTGTAATCACAGTGTTTTTTTCCCCACTAGACTGTAGAGAGACACTAGTCCTGCCTTGTTCAGTGTGGTATCCCCATCATTTAGCTTAGTATCTGGCACATAGTAGGCATTTAATAAATATTCCTTGTTCTTCCTTACCCTACTGAATTCTGTCAACTCTCTTCTGATACTGTTCACTTCTGTCTTCACAGTTCCCCTAGTTGAGCCAAGTATTATGACATGTCTGGATCCTTTCAACAGATACTTAGGCAAGTCTTCCTACTCTGGATTCTTCTCCACAGTGCAGCTGGACTGACTTTTCTAAGATGCAAATCTGATGGCTTCCCACTGCTCTCTAAACAAAGTCTAAAACCCTTAGAAGGCTGACAAAACCCTCTGTAATTTAGATTTTACTTATTTCTCCAAAGCAGCTGTTAAAGTCAAAATGATTCCCTTTCAGGTCTGTAACCACGAGTTCTCACTCAACTCTGAATCTTTGCAAATTATTCTCTTCACTGCCTGAAACATTATTCCCCATGCCTCCTCTGTCACCCAGGTATGTCCTACACAGTATTTGGGGATCCTCTTAGATATCTCTACCCTTTGGAAGCCTTCTCACACTCCCCAAGTCTGGCTTAGAGGCCCCTCCTTTAGTACCCTGTAACCCATTTCCCCCAACACCCTCACCCACCACACATACCATTTGTACCATTAATCACACAAAAAGCTCTGTGAGAGAAGGGACTATCTGGCTTCTTTTCCATTGTATTTCCAGTATTTATAGTGCTTGGAGCACAGAAAGAGCCTCCAAAATATTTACTAAATAAGTGAATTTTAATGCTTCAACACTAAAGCAATTTCTCATAATTTTTAAAGAAAACTTTAAAAGCTCACATTAAACCTTATGACTTCTGATACTATACCCTTCAATTTATCCAACATGGACCCCATACTCATTTCAACCAGCACCTCTAAATATCCTACTTCCTTACATTATACCCATCTTTCAAGTCCCCAAAACATGAATTAATTTAGCAGCCTATGCTTCAAGCCCTAGACTGCTGGGCTCAGGTGCTTGATGAAGTCACAGAACCTTTCTAATTGGCTCCATCAAAATGTTAGGACTTCTAACCCAACTGGGTCACCACTGTGACTTCTGCAGTGCTTCTCCTTATTTCTGGCCTACTCTCTTCTAGCACATGTCTAAAGGTTCACCACTTACCTCAAGACCCAGACGATCCTACCCTGGCTTACTCTCAACAGTAATCCTGCTCCTCTGTCACCGAGATAAGAGGGAAACAGATGTGAATCCTTTCCTCGATTTAAACCTTCTTCCCTTTCTCTTGTCCCTATCCCTTTCCCTCACACAGGAGCATTTACCTGTACTCTTGAACCTCCTCCTTCTGGCCTGCTCTTAGGCTCTGCCACCTCAATTCTGGCTTTGTCACATTTCATAATGAGACTCCCTTAAGGTCTCATTATGCTGTTTCATTGCGTTGCACCAGCCGGAGTCATTCACTCCGCTGCTGGTAGATTACTGTATGCTAAGATGGTACAGCTCTTCAATGCTTGATGCCTCATGGTCAAGGGAGCTGGAAGTTCATAAAAAGAAAAGTGATGATGGTGCCATCCTCCCGCCCACTCCAGCTCATCCCGGATGAACTAAGCACTGCTTGACGTCATCCAGCCAGATCATACGTGCTGTGAACGGACTGACAGTAACAAGTCCTCTGCTCTCCCACTAACTATCAAGCGTCAGGCATAACCATCAGTAAATAAATGAATCTTGTCTTGGTGATTTGATTCTAGTGAGTAAAACCACATTGCATTGTTTTGGGTTTTGTTGCTGCTCAACATGATCTCAAATACAAGCCAACAAGAGGAACTTGAGAATTAGCAATTATAATCCTGGAGATGATAGAGATTCTTGGGCCATATCGGTTCTCACACTATTGTTACCTCCAAGCTTTCACTGCTTTTTCTCAGCATCTTTTCTAAGTTGCAGACATCAATAAATATCAAAATGCATGAAGCAGAAAGAAAGGTTTGTGAACACAAATGGATTCCTAACTGGCCGGTGAGCTACAGGATGGAAGGGTGGGGGTGAAAACTGCCCATTCAACACCACCACAAACCACTCAAGAAGACCATATCATAAAGCACATTAGCTTTCTGAAGGCTAGCTGGGAATTTTCGGAAAGCCAGGACCATGGCAGTGCCCCTCAGATCTGCACCCCCATTTTTTTCTCCCTTTTCCCTTCCCCAAACACAGACACTTAGCAAAGGCTTTGCATTAATTTTGAGACAAGGATAGAAGAAATAGGAACTAACTCTCAAAATAAAAAGGAAAAGGAAGCAAATCCTTTATACTTAACTTCACCTTAAAGCAAGTATGAGTTACATTATGCTTTCATCTTGTCAGCTGTGCTCACTTATGTTATTGTCAATATCTTTGAAAAAAACATGTAAGCATTAAACATTTTAAGGACCTTTCACAAACCAAATGACAGTAGGTTTTTATTAACATATCTTACAATGTTGATTATTCCTAGTTTTATAATTTCTGCTTAATTATAAAGATCAATTTAGCTTCCACAGTAATGTACTGTATTTAAATGATCATTCATACAAGGTATCACGCCAGTACATTTTTTGAATAATATACACACACCACTCTAACTTGGACCTGTTATTTTTAAAAGTGAATTTATAAATGGGACTTAAAAAAGTTATGGGGGAAAAATTAAAGTTCTAGTTTAGCAGCATGCATGTATGTATTCAAGTACAATTTTCAACCAAGTGCTTTTTTAAAATTCACTGGTGACTAATTCACCAATATCAAAATAAACACTAAGAAACCCAAATTTTAATGTTAAGGCTAATATTTTCACTTCACATCCATATGCACAACCATAAAACATTCCATTTTAAATATGTAGTAATCAAAGTCTGAATACATTATACCATGTATATATAGCATCAGAGTTTCAAACTGTAGAATTATTCAAGTTCATGAATCCTGAAACAGTATTTACTAGAGATGTAAATTAGCATTTTGCTCTTCAACCACACTTACAAATGATCTGGTATTCATAATGACTGAAGCAAAAAATATGACAGGCTGAAGTTATGATACATTATTTTATATAAAGTAGCAATGAGTTGGAAAGGACAGCTATTTAGTTAAACAGAATGATTCTAGTCTTTCAGAAAGTTATCTTAATATTTTGGAAATATATATAAAAATAGCAAGCTATTTCCATGTAATTCATTGTAGAGCTATCGGTAACTTTCTGACATTTTGAACACATTTGAGTATTTACTGTTCTGCTCTATTTTAATTCAAGACCATCATTTAATGTCCACTTGCATATTCTGTAATGGCATGTCATTCATGATTTTTAGAAGCTAGATCTGACTTTATTTTTATATTTTATCATTAGATATTTTTAGTTTATTTTTACATGTAAAAATGTAATTTCATATAACAAGCCATGTAAGTCCAAAATACCAGGAACTGCTTGATAGCACTATGTATGAAACAATCATCGACTTAATTATTTGAAAGAAAACTTCTGGTAGCAATATAGAACATGCTTTTCTGTAATCTTCCTTCTCTACTAATAGAGTGGGCATTAGCTCAACCAACCATTCCCATTCTGACTGACCAGAAAGCCCTGCACACGTAAACTGCTTTTCACAGCAGCATCCAGGAAGAATGCATATGCACAGCTCATTCATGAGGGTCACCACCGCTGAGCCTCCCCCAACCCTTGAGGAAACCACACAGAAATAGCAGTGATTACACTGAATAAGTACCGTACAGATGAACCTCTTGAGCTAAAAGGAAAGTTCCAAAACTCTGCTTCCTTTGTGAGGAAGTCTGAGCATTTCCAATCTGGTCATTTAAATAAAACTATGGTTGGTAATAAAAGGTGGGCATGCACAGACTCAAAATCTGCCCTGTGTATGCTCCTACCACTGTTGATTTTATAGTCAAATCTACTGGTTACTACCTCCAGTAATTCATCCAACTGAAATGGAAAATTTCAATTTTTAAGGGCTCCTTCCCCCACCCACACATGTATCTCCCAAAATGTACTGTATTATATTAACAGCATCTATCTACTTATTTTACAACTATTTCAATTATTTACCTGGGGAGAATATTTATGAAATTCCTGAGAATGAATTAAGTTTTCAGCAAAGCCTTAAACTTTTAACAGATTCCTCACAATAAGAAAAAAATTTTAAAGTCCTACTATTAGACCAACTTTTACTATACAATATTTCACATAAATCATGTTTTACATTTTTTTCTAATTACATACAGCAAATATCGCAAATCAACACAAGAATGGCAGAGGGAAAAGATGCATTAAAAATATGCAGATGCAAATTAAAACACACAGATATAAGAAGCAGTAAAACTTTAAATAAATCCCACTCTAAGTATCAATGAGTAGCTGATGTGCATTGCTGAGAGAATTAGCTTTAAATAATTTTGTCAAGTTGTGCTTCTTATTAACTGTAGATTTTCTGAAAATGACCACTAAAGAATGATTTAACTTGTAATTTATGTTCTCCAGATATTTAAAAAAAATTATTATACCATTAATGTGATTACCAAGCACCTAATTTTGGAAAGGCTTCATAACGTATATGTTCTTTTTATCCCTCAGCAAAAGTATTAATCTCCCAAAGTAAGTTAAAGCTTATTGTTGATAAATCCTCGATGAAAATGATGACATAATGCAATGCCGAGGTGGTGAGTCACAGTCCGTTGTAATGTGGACCCCATCTCTTATTGATGTGATCGAAAGTGTGAGAAATCCACTGTTGTTCAAGAACTTTGTATCTTTCCTTACAAATGTAGAGAGGCTTGCCTCGCCTAGAACAAAAGGAGGAAAAAAAGTATTAAAACTAATAAAATACAATGAAGATTTCACACACATTTTTTTAAAATAGATTTTTCATGACAAAAAATTCACACAATAATTTATTTCATGTTTCCTTAGCATGTTGATGAGGAAAACATCTCAAAAAGTAGAAATAGCTCTACATTAATGACTGTCAGAATTTAATATAAAAAAAAATTAGCATTACGAAGCCAGAAAGGGCACACTGCTTTTCCTGACCCGACTTTGGTGAAACGCCAGCACGGCATGCACCTCTCACCTCAGGTCCCGGTCCTCCTCCCCGTGAGCGTCCAGATACACAGAGCCCCAGAGGCAGAAGCGGTGGCCGCGGATGATGATGATCACCGAGGCATTGATCAAAAGGAAAATCCCTGTTCCTGCACCACAGTTCTGGGAATGCTAAAAAATTAAAAATGTATCGGTTAGCTTCATAATCAAATGGACTTTTTGTAAGAAAATCAAGAATCTTCTAGGTAAATTTCTTCTAATCTCATTTGTAACACTTTATTAATAATACATTGGGAGGAATTCAGGTAAGGATTATCTAGAAAAGTAATTAAAATCCAGCCTAAACCTGACTCCGAGGTCAGCATCTGCAACAGCATCCACACCTACCGCTCCGCTGGGGCCGTTCACAAGCACCAGTGAAGGGTGGTGGGAGCAAGAAAAGGAGGAAAAGTGTGCTTAGGGCAGGTTTTACTCAAAACCTCAGGTGGGTTGTTTTTTTTTTTTTTTTTTTTTTTTTTACTCCTCTACTGGATTGAAAAGAACAGAAACAAACTGGAACAAAAACGAAGAACAAAATCTTTATGTGCATTGTTCATTTTTTTCAAGGAGGAGTTAAACTTTTAGAGCTGTCGTGACCGCATGTGCCACATTTCCGTGTGACCGGAGCTTCTGAATTTCATAAATGTTATATCACTTACTGATGCTTACCAGTACACATTCACAGTAACTTTGTTGCTTGCAGCAAAGTCCTTTCAGACATACAAAAGTCCCACAAACCAGGCAAACGGCAGGGTCTTTAGGAACCTTGGTGCAGACGCTACAGGTTTTCCTGTGGTAGTACTGGAAAATGGTATTATAATTCTCAGGCAACTGGAGTAGGTGTGGCAATTTCCATCGTGATTCTTGGATAAGCAAGGCCTAAAACATTATCCAAAAATATTCATTAGTCCTATGTATTTAAATTACTAACACAAAATACTTATTTTTTAAAAGGACTTTTCTTTAAAGAACAGAAACTCGGTCTCCAAAAACTAGACTTATTTTCTTTATTGACACTCTTCTCATTTCCATTATACAAATGACTAAAATAGTACTTCAAAAATTACCATTCTATTTTAATGTTTCTACTTCAAATATGATGCAAGATTTAAATTAAGCACCCTACAACACTTAAACATTTTATTACTATAAAAGAAAAATATTAAATATAACTAAGCATGCATGGCAAATGTATCTAGATATACTTGTTTTTAAACACGCTTTTAAATAGTTATACTTGTTTTTTAAAGCTAAGTTTTGATCTTTCTCAGTTAAACAAATAATTCATTGGCTTTTCTTTAGGGAAGGTCATACTTTTAACTCATTATTTCTATTTCAATACTGATGTAAAATCTTCTTCCACCTCAAGCTAACATCTTTTGTGTCCATAAGCACTGGCACTATAACTCTTCATAAATTTGCTGCTTAAGTATTTTTAAAAATGCCAAGTTAGTTCAATTTCCCTACATGGCATACTTTACCGATTATTTGCAGGTGTGTAAAAATATCGGCAAGTAATAGCACTAATTTCTTTCCAGATGCTACTCCCTTAACACTTAAGTAAATGTATCAACCTCTCATCTCAAGAAACTAGAGATGGCAGGCACCGCATGACGACCATCTCATGTCCTACAGCCATAATCCAGCCCAATCAAGGCAGTAACTAAGCAGCTAGCTTGGTGTTGACCAGTGATTTCATGGATAAAGCGGCCTGGACGCAAGGACAAGGACAATACATGGGCGTCCAGTGTGCTATTTGCCAGTACTCAGTGCACAGGTAGTTTGCCAGTACTCAGCACTCAGTTTTGGAACCCCCAAAACTGCATATTCTGTAAAGGGTCGATCATATGGGAACCCTTCCCTCAGTGAAGGGAACAGCAGTTAGTTCTCACTAAACCTGATACTTATCTAGATTAGGTCGTAAACTGTCCAGAAGCCCACACCACATCGTCTCTAATCAAAGAATCTTCTTCATAAAGAGAGATGTAAGGCAGTGTGTATCTATGGAATTAACTGATCTGAACATATACTCAATCACCTGAAAAAATTACTGACCTTTTAAATAATAAACTACTCTGCTGATCAATTTTTCAGTGGCACCAGTTGGAAGAAGACACCTAGAGACTGAGGTATACACTCCTACAGGATGTGGTATGTGGTCTTAACAAGCAGCGTACACGCATTTTCTCACAGCTGGAACTGCACAGGTTCGGAAACCAGGGGGAGAAGAATGGTTGTGCTCTCTCTCTCATGATTTCATTGAAGAATTCAGTCTTTAACTTCTGTTTCCCTGCTGTTTTGGATTCTTCTGAGGTTTTAGTACCACCCTAAGGAAGGTGTGTACTACCCTCCATCAGGTTCCACTGAATTAGAAACTAAATGTCATCTAACCATTCTAGGTTCCCCTGCACCACCAGGAGAAGAAAAGGAATTGCTTACCACATTGTCTGGAGGGATAGACCCTGGCTATTAAGAGTAATAGAAATATTGCTATACAATTGGTAACAGTATGTTTGAACTTAGAGACCCCTAACTTTCATGGTGCCCCCACCGTGTCTCAAGCTTGAAAGGTAAACATTTAATACAAAACTATTATGCATTACATAAGCAAGAGAGGACCAATCCCCAGGGGCCCGGACCTCTCAGAACCAAGTGTGAGTTACATCCTTGGTCAAACCAATCCAACCAGTTGAGGTGCTAATCAAAGGAAGTGAAAGAGAAAGTCATATATTTGACTATATCATTACCGATTTATGACTGCTTGTAAGTTTTCTTGCTATCTGTGGCATCTATTTTTCATTCCCTTTCCTTTCTCTTACTGTTGAATTCAGAGCAGGTGCTAATTAAAATTTTCTGGACCACTGGGGGTGTGAGAACAACAAACCACAAAGGGAATGGACATCTCCCATAGCCTCTAGATAGGGAGGCCCAGTGACAGAGCTGTTGCATGTAACTTCAGGCTGCATGTTTGGAAAAGCAGTAGCTGCATCTGTGGTCGTAACAGTGATGTGACGTTACTCACTTCAAACACAGGAAGAAGTGCAACTCTATAAATGAGAAGGATCTCTACATGCCGGGCAGAGAAGACGTGGAGGTAGTAGGCTACCACTGTCTTTTCTTTTCCATTTGTCTGACTTCCTTATCTGCATTCTTATATTAATAGTATTACAAGTTTTTTTGGAACAAAAATAACTTTTTCTCTTGCTCCATACAAGATCCTACCCCACCACAGGGGTGAACATATGATACAAGTCAATAGGATTCTCTTTCCCAAGAATCTGAATCTTGAGCACACACAAGCAGGGAAGAAAAGTGGTGGAGGCAGAGTCACCCAGTAGTAGCACTTCAGGGAAAACAGACCACAGGTCTACCATCAAACCGTCCATCTGCACCAGACTCTTAGCTGATAGACAACACTGGAAACACTAATTAATATTATATTTAGCTCATTCACTGTTCATCTTGCTAAGTCCCTCTATTCAAAGGTGAAATTCCTGGTGAAGAAAATCTGGTGTCCTGGAGTCCTGGTCAGTGTTAGACAACAGAACAGAGACAGAGACAGATACGTAGATCAGATGCGTTCAAATAACTGGTAAAAATGCTTCATACATAGACATATATAAGTAAATGTCTACTGTTCTGACTCTAAAACAATTCTCTCAATTTTACAAAAAGATTTTAAATAAATCCTTATTCACCATCAATGTCCACACCAATAATCAGTCATGTAAAATTCAGACCTGCTCTTATGTTATCAAATAAGTTCATTTTTGTCTATTGCTTAACCCATGGCTCATATGAAGACAAAAAATTCTAAGTATGCTCATCACTTTTTCTCCTGTCCTGGCTCTACAATTATACCCATCTCTTACTCCAAGTCATTCCTCATAGGTTTTCAAACATCAAAATATAACTTCAGATCATAGCTACAGTCTGTGAATAAAGAAATTACTAGACATGAAAAAGATTTTTATATATAATGTAGAAGATTCAATTAACTTCTTGAATTTCCCTTTTCCTTTAAAAAAGGTATAAAATGAAAAATTATCTCTTTAAGGATTTCAACAAAAACCAGAAATGAACAAAAGAGACATTTATTATTTATGCTTACCTTGCCTTTATTATTCACTTCAATATTTTAAAAATGAAGTCTAGTCTGACACCTCCATCTGAGATACTAATATTTTATTTTCCCTTTGATGTTAAAATTAAAATTCTCATTTTCCCTGAAACTCAGCTCTCCTTTCATCAATTCTATTTCTGACAATGACATCCTCCCACCACTAATTGTTCCACAAATATATATTAGGTCACTAGTCTATATCAGGCATTTTATAGATACTAGGGGTTAAAAATAAATAACTTCTGTTTTATGGAGCTGCAATTCAGACAAAATAAACAAAGTGATAAATATGGCAACTGTAAGAGACAGTAGTGGCAAAAGTACTGTCATAAAACAGAGGGAGGGGGTTAGGACTTCAAAGGAAGATGGGCTACCAGATAAGGTTTTAGAGAAGGGTAACATTTATTTTAGCAAAACCTTGAAAGGTGATTAATTCAACAGGAGAAGGGTAGGAAGGTTGCTTTAGACAAAAGTAAGAGCAGTGAGCTGTTTTGAGCAAGGTTGTGGGCAGGGGAGTGGCAGAGAATGAGGTCTGAAAGGCAAGCAAGATGGTGAAAATCCCTGAATGCTGGGCAAGGAGCACAGATCTTCATTCACCAGTGGTGTTTAAGCAGGAGCAGGTTCCTATCAGAACTATGTATGTTCTGATAGGACATGGGGGGGGCGGGGGGGCATGTGAGAAGCAACCACACATTGATGTTTCTCTCCCTTTCTCCTTCCCTTCCCCTCTCTCTAAAAGTAAATAAATAAAATCTTTTTTTTTTAAAAAAAGACTACTTTCATGCCATTTCTCAAAAACTGCAGGTCCAGCTATAGAAAAAATCTGAGCACCAAACCATGGCATTCGACTGCCCACTGCTGCCCTTACTCTCCAACACAAAACCTGTCACCTACTCGGCAGGCAGCCCAGGCCCAGCACATTTAAAAGTTAAAGATGTGACCTTTTCAATCTCCTAGTCCCAATCTTCAATTTTTCTATGACAGTTCTCTTTCCAATAAGCTTACAAGTCCCTCATCTATCTCAGAATTCCTTTGTACCTTCCAAGACTAAGGCTGTGATTATTGAAGGACTCAATAAAAACCTGGCAACCTAAACCTAAAACTGACATAGTAACACCTTAGCTTTGTTGACTGAAATGTTTATGCTTCTACACTCATAAGCAAATATTATACATGTAAATCATTTTTCAATACAATTAGTTTTATAAATGCTTCCAAGAATAGATGACCTGAAATTTTAAATTCATTATCCTCTTACCTATCAGCATACCTGCACTATGGCAAGTGAGTACTATTCCTTTTACATACCTTCCCTTGTTCTGTGTGTCTTTCAGTAAATGCATTTATCTCAGAGCACCACTGAGATACGATATCGAGTGCTGGAACTGGCCATTCCAGGCAGGAGGCACTGATGAAGGGGTGGTCAGTTTGGTAAAATGTTGGCAGAAGTCCCAGGCAGCTGGAAAGAACGGAAAATTCTTCTTCTTCCTTTAAGACATGAAATAGAAAATTCTTAAGACATTTTCATCAAGAACATTCCCCTTTTCAATATTTTAAGTGTCATTCTCATTAATTCCTTTTGGATAGTAAGAAAACTTTCTTAACTGAGTCAACTAAAGAACACTAAAGGGAGCAGAAGGAGCAGAGAAGAGAGACACGCATTCCCAGCTGTTATATCCAAATATCCCCATATTTCTTTGAAACTTAACTTCTAAGTGCCATGGCATCTGCTTCTTTTAAACATTTATTTTTTAAATAGTGTTGCCACATATCTGATGAGTACAGTCTACAGAACCCAGTTACTCTTTGAGAGCAAATGTTAATTTGGGGCAAAGGAAAACGGATTTTTGTTTTAAAAGTTATAGCTATCAGGGTGGATGAATAGCAAGAGTCAAATCATGGAATTCACGAAAAGCAATGCTAAATAATTTGCCTAGATCCCAAATAAATGTGAAACAAAGTCAGTTTTGACAGATGGAGGGAGTTTTTTTTTTAATTTTAGAGATTTAAGTGCCAAGCAATCTGAAGCGCTACTCAGTAATAACAGAACCAAAGTAATCAGTCATCCAATGACTCACATTTTGAAAGATCATTTTTAAGGAGTTTCTTAGTCTTCTAAATACCAAAATACACTCCCCAATTCTTTATTTAACTGAAAAACCATTTCTGAAAGTATGTGTACTTTCCCCTGTCCACTGGATCAATTCCTATCATCTTTCAAATTCCAGCTCCCCAGGGAAGATTCCCTGGACCCACTTAATGAAACATCAGATTACCATTCAGATAAAATCAATCCTTCCACACCTTGTAAACACTTCTGTTCTTGGATGTTTTCTATTAGTTGCTTTAAAAACAAATAGGCTTTCCTTTAAGACTGTGGGAGTGGTAACTGGGAGTAGGAGTACTCTCCTCCCAGGGCTTGGCATACAGGAGAAATTCAACCAACATCTCTTTGCAAAATTAAACTAATTATGTAGATTAAGAACAAAATTCTGAAATGTTACAAAGATGAAAAAGCAAAATAATATGACAGCAAAAAAAGATGTTAATTTTTAAAATCTCTAGAAATGAGGCCACAAATCCCCCATTCATATAGCTACATAAAGAAGGCATTTTTAAAAACAAATTTATTGAGGTACAATTTATGTAACCATAAAATGTAGTACCAACCTTAAGTGCAGTCTGATAAATTCTGTTAAAAGTGTAATCATATAACCACTGCTACAATAAAATTTTAGAACAATTCCTCCCCTCAAAAATAATTCCTTTGGGCCCCTGTGCAATCAATTCCAGCCCCTTCTGACCCAAGCAACAACCGATATACTTTCTGTCCTTATAATTTTGGATTTTTAAAAAATTTCATGTGAAACCATATAGTATGTAGTCTTGTGTGCCTGGCTTCTTTCACTTAGCATAGTGTTTTGAGATTTGTTCATTTTATAGTGTGTATCAGTAGTCCATTCCTTTTTATTACGCAGTAGTATTCCACTACATGAATAGACCACATTTTGTTCATGCATTCACTTGTTGAAGGACTTCTGGGTTGTTTCCAGTTTGTTTGTTAATTTTTAAAATCTCTTTTAAAAGAGATTTTAAGAGAGTTTTTTTTTTTTTAAGATTTTATTTATTTATTTTAGACAGAGGGGAAGGAAGGGAGAAAGAAAGGGAGAGAAACATCAATGTGTGGTTGCCTCTGACATGCTCCCCACTGGGGACCTGCCTGGCCTGCAACCCAGGCATGTGCCCTCACTGGGAATTGAACCAGCGACCCTTGGACCACAGACCAGCACTCAGTCCATTGAGCCACACCACCCAGGGCTGTTTCCAGTTTTTGACTACCACAAATTAGGCTGTTATGACCATTTAAAAGTATTTATGTGGGCATAAGCTTTCACGTCTTTTGGTATAGAATCATTGTGTTGCACAACAAGTGTATGACTAATTTTTTAAAGATACTTCCAAAGTTTTTCCAAATTTGACTATACTTTTTGTACCCCCACCAGCAAAGAATGAGAGTTCTAGGTAACTTAGACTCCTCAGGAACACTTGTAATGTTAATTTGTATTCCTCTAATCAACAATGATGTTGAACACTTTTTCATGTGTTTATTGGTCACTGATATATTATTGTAAGAAGTGCTTGTTCAAATATTTTTGGCCCACTTTGTGTTGAATTTCTTGTTTTCTGATTGAGTTATAAGAGTTCTGATATATTCTGGATATAAGTCCCTTCTCAATATATTTTTTAAAAATTGAGATATACTTCATATACCATAAAAGTCACCCTTTTAAAGTATACAGTTTAGTGGAGTTTGGTATATTTACAAAATTGTGTGACTGTTACCACTATATCTAATGTCAGAATATTTTCAACAACCTATTGTAAATAACATTATTTTCTTAACTTCATTTTCATATTGCTCACTGCTAGTACAGGAAATACAACCAGTTGTTTTATACGTTTGTCACGCACCCTACAGCCTTGCTGAACGGGTTTACTAGCTCTGATAGTTTTTATGGAGATTCCTTATGATTTTTCACATACAAAATCATCTAATTTGTAAACAAAGATTATTTTACCTTTCCCTTTCCAATCTCGATGCCTTTTATTTCTCTTTTTTGCCTAACTGCTTTTTCTTGAACCTCCAATCCAATGCTGAAAATAAATTATGAGGGCAGACATCCTTGCCTTGTTCCTGACCTACCTACTGGGACAAGCTTTTTATCTTTCACTATTATGATGCTAATAGGGGATTTTCAGATGCCCTTTACCAGGTTAAGGAAATTCCCTTCTATTCCTTGCTTTTTAATGTTTTTATCATGAAAAGGTGTTAGATTTTGTCAAATGCTTTTTCTTTGACTGAGATGATCATATGCTTTAAAAAAAATCTCATTTAATATGTAGAATTAAATTAATTATTTTCATTTTTAAACCAACTGTGCATTCCTAGGACAAGCCCATTTGGTGATGGAGGAATCTCCTTTCTATTGCTAACATTTTATTAAGGCTTATGCTTCCATGTTCATGAGAGATAGGTGTTTGTAGTTTTACCCTGGTTTGCGTATCAAGGTAAAATTGGACTCATAAAATGGGTTTGCAGTGTTCCTTCTTCCTGTTTTCTGAAATTGGATAGTACTGATACAACTTCTTCCTTAAATATTTCATAGAATTCACCATGACATTATCTTTGTTGTTATGAAGTTGACTTCTCTTTCTTTGGAAAAAACAATTACAGAATTTTAATAACTAAAATCAGTTTTCTTATTTGATATAGATCTACTAAAAGTTTTCTATTTCTTCTGGAGTCAGTTTTAGTAATTTGTATCTTTCAATGAATTTCTCCATTTCATCTACATTATCAAATCTGTTAGCAAATGTTATAATATTCTCTTATGGTTCTGTAGGGATGCTTCCTCCTTCACTGGTACTGGTAATTTCTACCTTCTCTCTTTGTTGTCTAATCAATCTAGCAAAGCATCTGACTCCTGGTGTGATTTTTCAGGCCTAGCTGAGGCAATTACAAAGGTTTTACCTTACAGGCCTTGTGGGTAAAAGCTGCCCTCCCTACACCACACTTAGTGCATAGCCAACGACAGTCTATGAAGAGACTTGCAGTCAAGGTCTCAGATGCCCCTGGCCAGTCAAGCTCTCACATGTTTATGGTCCTAGTCCTGGTGCCTTTATTCCCAGGCCTTTTTATCTGAGGACTTGGGCAGGAGTCTTCCTGGTGCCTCTGTCAAGGCCAACTTTTAGAAAGAAGAGGAGGAAACCATAAAGGCACTTTTCCATATTCTGACTCAGTACCCAGTATTTTCCCCCTCTTATCTCTCCCACCTCACCCCCTCTCCACCTTGGAGTCCATAAAACTGCCAGAGCTCTTTGTTTGGGACTCTCTCAACAGATCTGCACTCCTGCAGACCCATATGATCTTCAACTGGTGTGCCACTTCCATGAACGGAATGCAGGGGAGGGAGATTGGTGACTTCTCTGGGTTTAGTCACTTGCTTATACCATCACAGTAAGTGGTTAAAGGTTTAACTCTTTTATTTTTGGCTTGTTGCATTAATCAGCTACTCCAACACCTAGCAGCTCAGTTCTCTCTCCCAGTTCAGCTGAGTTCTTGACATTTAGGTTTATCCATTTTATTGATCTCTTATGAACAAGATTTTGGACTCGATGATTTTTTTTCTATTTCTCCTACATTTTTATTTCTATTCTGATTTTTGTAATTTCCTTTCTTATACTTGTTCTGAATCTAATTTGCTCTATTTCTAGCCTTGTAAAGTAGAAATTTAGATAATTTTAGACCTTTCTTATTTTTAAATGTAAGCATTCAAAGATATCTCGCTCCAAGAACTACTTTAGCTGCATCCCATAATTTTGCTGTTATTTTCATTTTCACTCAGTTTAAGTATTTTCTAATTCCCTGGAAATTTCTTCTTTGATACGCAAGTTATTTAGAAGTGTGTTGCTTAATTCCCATACATTTGGAGATTTCCATATTTCTTTCTGTTACTGACTTCTAATTTAATTCTATATTAATGTCAGAAAATATATCATATAATTTACATTCTTTTAAATTTATTGATACTTGTTTTATGGCTTGGCATATGGTATATTCTAGTGAATGTTCCATGTGCCCTTGTGAAAAATAAGCTTCCTGCTATTACTTGGAGAAGTATTCTATAGATGTCAATTATATCAAGTTGATTGACAGTATTTTTCAGGTCCCATTTATCCTAGTTGATTTTCTGTCTACTTGTTATTGACTACTAAGAGAAAACACTGAAGTCCTCAGCTATAATCATGGATTTATCTATCTTTCAATTTTGTCAATTTCTACCTTATGTAATTTGGGGTTTTGTTGTTTAGTGCATGTATATTTACAACTACTATATTGTCTTGTTCTATTTAGAGAGGGTATTTATTTTCTAATGTAAGGCATAAAAATAACAAGACAATAGAAACCACCAATGGTAGAAAAACAGCATTTTTCATCTTCTTAATGATAGAAAATCCAACAACGGATAAAAATTAACAAAGATCTATACAAATGCATTTTTTCCCTGGGACTCATAGGCTACTTCAAGATTGTTTGGCCTCTCTTATGAAGCAGATGTTGAGTCCAAATGTGGGTCACTAAAATAAGAGAAACCTGAGAAAACACTTATGAAAGAAAAAAAATTAAAGAAAAATTTCTCATTCCTCTACCATTTGACTTGGACACAAGAGATGAGAGTGGCAGATTATTCTAAGCAAAGAAAAACTCCTGAGATACTTGTTTAAGATCAGATAAATTGTTTTCCTGATTGTCTTCATTTTTCTAATTTTTTTAAAGTATTATGTAACAAGTAGGTCACAGTAAAGAAAACATAATGACTCCTAAATAGGGAAAATGCTCAGCCTTAAAAGAAATGCAAATTAAAACTACAGTGAGCCCTGGATGGGTGGCTCAATTTGTTGGGGTATCGTCCTGTGCACCAAAAGGCAATGGGTTCAACCCCCAGTCAGGGCACATACAGGAGGCAACCGGGAAGCAGCACATCAACATTTTTTCACATGAATGTTTCTCTCTTTCCCTTCCTCTCTCTGAAAAATCAATAAACACATTCTCAGGTCAGAATTAAAAAAACTGCACTGAGACATAGTTTACCTAGTAAAAACATCTAAAAGTAAAGATACATACGGTAGTTTGATGACACTCTAAGGAGACACAAGTACAGGGAAACTCACACATTACTGGTATTAAACCTAATTGGTACAACTTCAGCGAAGGGCAGTTTGGTAACAGCCATCAAAACTACAAATGCATGTGAGTGCTGTCACAACAAATCACTTCTACAAATTTATCTTACAAATATAATCAAATCGTGCAAAATAATTCACATGTACTATTATTCACTATGGTATCATTTATGAATAAGCAAAGAACTAAAATAACCTAAATGTTTATTAACAGAGAACTGATTAAATATATTCTGGTACATCAGACACTTAAACATTCTGAACCTGTAAACCCAAATAGAAATACCTACATGTATTGAATATGAAATGAAATCTCCAAGATACACTCTAAAGTGAAAAAAGAAATGCAAGCTGTTAAAAAATGTGGTAAAAAGGTGCTAAAATAATACACTCCTACACACTTTTTTTCTTCTGGATTAATACAGAGAAAACTGATAGCACTTCACAGCTTTTGAGTGGCTAAGAAAAGGGATAAGATAGATTTGTTTCATAAAATATTTTTTGAATTTTGAAAAATGTGAATACATTATTTTATAAACAAATATATTTTCTCTTCTGTAAAATTATTACAGTAATATATTTATACTATTTAAAAACTAGAAAGTATAAAAAATATTGTTTAAAAAGAAGTCCTCAACCATCCTGTCCCCCTTCTATACAAATCTCAAACTTACTACTTACTCCAACTCCTAGGTAAGAACTGACCAAAACTGTTAATGTATTTTTCAAAGTATTTTATATATCAAGTAAATATGAATGCCATTATTCCTCCCCATCATCATTTACTATAAGCACGGCTTGCCTTTGTTACTTAATATATTTTTGGGATTTTCCATATTAGCAGATAAAAAACTTTCTATGCTTTCCTTTTCTGTAGAAAATTCTACTGTATGAACAAACAAACCCAGTTTATTCATACCAGTTTCCCATTGATGGCTGCTTGATGTTTTCGGTTTTTTGTTCTTCTAGTATGTTTAGTAAGCTATCAATAAATCGACCACTTATTACACTATAAGAAATATCTATAGGTGGATTATTCAGAGTTATATTGAGATTGAAGAGTACAATATGCAGTATTATAGTGGTTTTTCCAGACTTAGTAATAGAAGAACATTGCTAGCACTCCTCAAAAATTGTGTGTGCAGTCACCACGGCTCAGATGTTAACAGTGCACATTTGCATCCAGACTAAATGTGTTTAAGTCCTGGGTGCTTTCCTTAATAGCTATGAATCTTGAGCAAGTTATTCATCTCTCTGTGCCTGTTTCCTTGTCTGTAAACTGAGGCTTACAACACCTACCTCACAGTTGTTGTGAAGCTTAAATGAATTTAAATGAAAAGCACTCACAACAGTGCTTACCATAGAGTCAGCATACAAGAAATGCTAACTATCTTTGCTATTTGTAGGGAAACTATTTTTGATAGACGACAGAAAAATAAGTAAAGGAGATATATTAGAGCAGTGGTTTTCTACTTTGGTGGGGGAAAGGTGGATAACATGTTCCCATGTAAGAATCTTATAACTATTTTCTTCCAAGAAAAATACACAGATATTTTATAAACAATGCTATGGAATTCAAAAATTACCTGTCAGTCCCTCTGTTAAGAATTCCAGAGTTAGAGGATAAATAAGAGAAAAGGTATTTAAGTAGGAGAAAAGATAAGAGAACCATATAAGTTACTATAATTAGCCCTAATATAATAGAATAGCAGAAATAGCATTAGACTGAGACGTTTAACTAAATTGCAGGCTTTCTCTTGTCAGAACACATACTAGGTACCATTCTCAATGATTTCCCAGGCTTAACAAAATGTTTAATTAGAAAATGTATTGTTAAACTCTAGAGTCTCCTAGCTATTAGAAACAATCACTGAATTTATTAGCAAGATAGCTAAATGTGGAAGAATAATGTTCGAAAATTCCAATTGGATTTCTATGTTCAGCAACATATTAGAAAATATTTTTAAATGATTCCATTCACAATAAAAACAAACAAAAAAAAACATGCACAGAAAAGCATTCTCTCTGGGGTAGGCACCACAAAAGGTTGCTGATACTCCCACTGCTCAAAATAACGCTGGACATGCATTAAGACAACAACAGAGTAATAAAGATTTGAAGGGAAGGAACAATTTGTCATTTTCAGATGATATAATCATAATTCACAGAAAACTTAAGAATCAATAGGCAAATTATTAGAATAAGAGAGTTAAGCAAGTGGCCAGTCATGAGGCTTACAAAAGTCAATAGTATTATTCTATACCAGCAAAAAATAAACAGAGGATGTTATAGAAAATAAGACATCATTTAAAGAGAAACTAGAACTATAAAGCCTCTAGAATTAGCTTTATAAAGAATGCTCCAAGCTATGTGCAAAAAAATGAAATTCGAGCACCAACTTACACCATACGCAAAATAAATTCAAGGTGGATAAAAGATTTAAATATAAGCCGTGACACCATTAAAGTCCTAGAGGAGAACATAGGCAGGAAAATCTCAGATATTTCATGCAGCAACATTTTTACTGATATGTCCCCTAAAGCAAGGGACATAAAGGAAAGAATAAACAAATGGGAACTCATCAAAATAAAAAGCTTCTGCATGGCTAAAGAAAACAGTATTAAAATAAAAAGAGAACCAACTGTATGGGAAACCATATCTGCCAATGATACCTCAGACAAGGGTTTAATCTCCAAAATATATAAAGAACTTACACGACACCACTCTAAGAAGACAAGCAACCCAATTAAAAAATGGGCAAAGGACTTGAACAGACACTTCTTCAAGGAGGACATACAGAAAGACACATGAAAAGATGCTCAGTATCGCTAGCTATCAGAGAGATGAAATTAAAACCACAATGAGATACCACTTCACACCAGTCAGAATGACAAACAAGTCATCATAAACAAAGCAAAAAACAAGTATTGGAAAGGCTGTGGAGAAAAAGAGACCCTAGTGCACTGTTGGTGGGATTGCAGACTGGTACAACCACTATGGAAAACAGTATGGAATTTTCTAAGAAAACTAAAAATGGATCTACCTTTTGACCCAGCAACTGCACTGCTAGGATTATATCCTAAGAACCCTGAAACACCAATCCAAAAGAACCTATGCACCCCAACGTTCATAGCAGCACAATTTACAACAGCCAAGTGTTGGAAGCAACCTAGGTGCCCATCAGTAAATGAATGGATCAAAAAACTATGGTACATTTACACAATGGAATTCTATGCAGCAGAAAGAAAGAAGGAGCTCCTACCCTTTGCAACAGCATGGATGGAACTGGAAAGCCTTATGCTAAGTGAAATAAGTCAGGTGGTGAAAGACAAATACCATATGATCTCACCTTTAACAGGAACCTAAACAACAAAACAAACAAACAAGCAAGCTATAACCAAAGACACTGAAATTGAGAACAGGCTGACAGTCACCAGAGGGGAGAAAGGAGGGAATTTCAGGAGAAAAGGGGAAGGGTTTATAGGAACAAGTATAAAGGACACATGGACAAAAACTTGGAAGGGGGGGGTGGAAATGGGAGGGAGGTGGGGAGGGCTGGGGCAGTGGGCTGGGTTGGGAGTAAAAGAAAGAAAACTGTACAAGAACAACAATTAAAATAAAATTTATAAATACATAAATAAATAAATAAATAAATAAATAAATATGTTCCAGACTTTAAGATGACAATTTAAAAGTTCTATGAAAAGCATTAAAAGACATAAATAAATGGACATATAAACTATGCTCAATGTCTTAAAACTATAAATCCAAAGCACGTGTAATCCAACATCTTGTAGGATTTGGGAAGAAAATATATATATAAGAATACCACATATAGCTAACCAAAAAGAAAAAAGAAAAAAATAATTTAGCAAAAAGAATAAGTTAGAAGGAAAAAAAAGAAGGGGTACCCGCCCTACTAGATATGTCTACAACAAAACCATAGTGATTAGAATAGCCTGTCACTAATATAGGAGCAAATAGCTTCATAGTATACAATAAAGAATCCAGAAACATAGAAACCTGTTAGTATCAAAAATCAGTGAGAAGCCCTGGCTGGTGTAGCTCAGTGGATTGAGCACAGGCCTGTGAACCAAAGGATCGCGGTTCGATTCCCAGTCAGGGCATATGGGTTGCAGGCCAGTTCCCGGCAAGGGAGGCACGACAGGCAACCATACATTGATACTTCTCTCCCTCTCTCCCTCTCTCCTTCCCTTCCCCTTTAAAGATAAATAAATAAAATGTTTAAAAAAAATTCAGTGAGAAAAAGTTAGATTACTTTATAAACACATTATTTTGTAAATAGTGAGGATAATACTGTCTCATCTCAAATGGGGGAAAAATTAGCTCATCACTTCATACCTTACTGTAAATTTCAGATTGAAAAAAAAATCTAAAGATAAAACTATGAAAATAATAGAAGAAAATACAAAATAACTTTATAATCTCAGATGGGAGAAGAATTTTTTAAGACTACAAAAGCCTAAGTCATAAGGAGAAAGGTCTGGCGACATTAAAATTAAATACGCTGTCCAACAAAGCGAAGTGCAGTCAAGCAAACATCTATGAAAAGATACCTGCAATGAGTAAAACTGACAAAACAGCAGCAAGATAATGACAGCAAACCCAATTTTTAAAAATGATCGAAGAATAGGAATGGGAAATATACAAAGGAAATTTTAAATGGCTATAAGCATGTAAACAGATAACCAATTACATTTATAATTAGATAAACGCAAATTTAATTAACCATAGCATACACTTTGCACCCATGTAACTGGCAAATATTAGTGCACTGGATAACAAGAGCTGCTGTCAAGCACAGGGCAGAAAACAAGAACCATCATGCACTGCAAACAGAAATGTGAACCTTGAGCAGCCATTTTAGAAAGCAAACAGGCAGGATGAGTCATGTGGAACCAGCAATCCCATAACTAGGCATAGAAAGAACCTACAGAAAGTTTAAAGTACACGAGACATTTCTATTGTGGCAGTTTACTTTTTCTGTGAAGCAAAGATCTAGATGTTCACCCATGAGGAGTAAGTAAAATGTGAAATATACGTATACTGGAATACCACTATGCAGCAATAAGAACCATCTAGAGCTACATGCTTAGGTCTAAATGGTACAATATTTAGTGGAAAAAAAGTAAGAGAGACGCAAGATTTATAGCACAACAGTTGTGCAAATTAAACAAACACAAAACAACACATATGCAGTTTATACTGACATACATATTACTCCTGAGAAGTAATGGATAAGGTACCACGTAGGGAAAAGAGGCGTAATGATAAAACCCGAGGCACTATGCATGGTATACCATGAGCTGAGGAGTGTGACCAACTAAATTCCATGAAGATACACCTCCACCCCCCATCCTTCCTCTCAAAAATGAAAAGATAATTTCAGGTAAAGAAATGAACAATGGGGCCAATATAAATATTCTCAGATGAGTGAGGTAAATTCTACCTTTAACTGATTAGCTTGTATATACCTTTATCCTTCAATTTCCTCACTGTAAAATGAGAACCTATTTTATGGCCAGTTAATAAATAGCTGATCACTATCAACTGCTTAATAAGTATCTTTGATCAAATACAGTGGAACCTCGGTTCTCAAACTTAACTCATACTAGAACATTGTTCAAGAAGTGATTTGTTCAAAAACACAGTCCCTTTGTTTGTTTCCTGAGAGACGCGTGACTGATCATACAGGAATCAGCATGAAAGGGTTATTGGGTAGGGAATTGAGACCCAAAATTTTGTTAGACAACCAAGACTTTTTTTTTTTCATGAACAACTCAGTTAAGAACTGAATTGTTCAAGAACCAAGGTTTGACTATAAATGTTTAGTCCTTTCTCCCCCAAATGAAACAAAGGGGAATAAATGAATGATTCTTGAGTTCACTTTAAGAAATACAAAAGAAAACACTTAAGGCAGGGGTGTCAAACTCATTTTCACTGGGGGCCACATCAGCGTCGCAGTTGCCTTCAAAGGGCTGAATGTAGTTTTAGGACTGTCTAAATGTAACTGTTCCTTAACAGTTAAGTGAGAGCTCTGCGCCGCCGCTGGGTAGAAACAAGGTGCCAGCCGGATAAAACAAGGTGGGGGACCGGATTTCGCCCATGGGCCTTGTGTTTGCCACCTGTGACTTAATAGAAAACTGATGTATAAAGTTGCAAGTAGAATCAAAGAGAGAAATGGAATAAACTTTAATAAAATATTTTTTGGATAAAAGTATGAGATGAACAGGTGAAACGAAATACTCTAAATGAAAAAAGTGACAAAAAAATCCACAAAAGTTAAAGTATGTTTAACAGTCACTTATCTATAAAATAATATGATTAACAGAAACAAAAAGCCAAAGTGAATACATTGTAAGAGCAAGCAAATATCTGTATATATTTATATAGTACATATATTTATATATTTTATATCATACATATCTATATGTACATAGTATATATGTATTTAAAACAAAAAAGATTACCTAGATGACAGAAATATAAACAAAAAGGGAGCAAACTTCTTTATGAAGTTGTAATCTTACTTTTCTCAGTTCAGTTGAAATATATTCACTT
Source organism: Anoura caudifer (assembly GCA_004027475.1). Classification (NCBI taxonomy): domain Eukaryota; kingdom Metazoa; phylum Chordata; class Mammalia; order Chiroptera; family Phyllostomidae; genus Anoura; species Anoura caudifer. The sequence goes on from PVKU01004441.1 coordinate 23,485, forward strand.
AAATAGTCTAACCAGTCCCTCACCTTGAATATGTGCAAAATACTTTAATTCAAGAACCCCACAAACCTGCTCTATATTCCCTCCTGTTATCTGTACCACAAAGGTTCAAGTCTCCCAGGCAAAAACCCCAAGCACAGTACGACTCTTCTCCCTTGACCCTCGCATGTTCAACTAGCTATCAAATCCTATTTCACCTCTGGAATCTCTAATCATTCCCTATCCTCTTCTATTTCTT
>PVKU01004441.1:23819-147048 GCA_004027475.1 Anoura caudifer
TTTATTTATTTATTTGTTTATTAATATATTTTATTGATTATGCTATTACAGTTGTCCCATTTCTCCCCCATCATTCCTCTCCACCCTGCACACACCCTCCCACCCACATTCCCCCCTTTAGTTCACGTCCGTGTGTCATAAGTTCTTTAGCTTCTACATTTCCCACACTACTCTTGCCCTCCCCCTGTCTATTTTCTACCTACCATCTATGCTACTTATTCTCTGTACCTTTTCTCCCTCTCTCCTCCTCCCACTCCCCTGTTGCTAACCCTCCATGTGATCTCCATTTCTGTGTTTCTGCTCCTGTTCTACTTGTTTGCTTAGTTTGCTTTTGTTTTAGGTGTGGTTGTTAATATCTGAGTTTGCTGTCTTTTTACTGTCATATTTTTTATCTTCTTTTTCTTAGGTAAGTCCCTTTAACATTTCATATAATAAGGGCTTGGTGATGATGAACTCCTTGAACTTGACCTTATCTGAGAAGCACTTTATCTGCCCCCATTCTAAATGAAAGCTTTGCTGGATAGAGCAATCTTGGATGGAGGTCCTTGCCTTTAGAGACTTCAAATACTTCTTTCCAGCCCCTTCTTGCCTGGAAAGTCTCTTTTGAGAAATCAGCTGATAGTCTGATGGGAACTCCTTTGTAGGTGACTATCCCCTTGTCCCTTGCTGCTTCTAGAATTCTCTCCTTCATTTTAATCTTGGGTAATGTAATTATAATATGCCTTGGTGTGTTCCTCCTTGGGTCCAACTTCTTTGGGACTCTCTGAGCTTCCTGGACTTCCTGGAAGTCTATTTCCTTTGCCAGATTGGGGAAGTTCTCTATTATTTGTTCAAATAAGTTTTTCACTTGTTGCTCCTCTTCTTCCCCTTTTGGTACCCCTATAATTCCGATGTTGGGACGTTTAAAGATGTCCTGGAGGTTTCTAAGACTCACCTCATTTTTTTGAATTCTTGCTTCTTCCTTCTTTTCTGTTTGGTTGTTTCTTTTCTTCCTTCTGGTCCACTCCATAGATTTGAGTCCCAGTTTTCTTCCCATCTCTATTGGTTCCCTGTGCATTTTTCTTCATTTCACTTATTGTAGCCTCCATTTTTTCATCTAATTTGTGAGCAAAATCAACCAATTCTGTGAGCATCTTGATCACCAGGGCTTTGAACTGTGCATTGGATAGGTTGGCTATCTCTTCGTCGCTTAGATGAATTGGCTCTGGGGCTTTGATTTGTTCTCCAGTTTGAGCCATTTTCTTTTCTGTTTTTTTTTGTTTGTTTGTTTGTTTGTTTGTTTTTTGTCTAGTCGCGGCTGTTATGTAGTGAGGGGCAGAGCCTTAGGTGTTCCCCAGGGTGGGGCAGCCCAGTCTCTGGGTAGTGACGCTGTATGTGGGGGCGGGGTCCAAGAGGGAACAATGGCACTTGCTCTGCTCTCTCAGATTCCAGTCCCTTCTGCCATTTCCCCTTTGCCTGGATTATTTGCACACAAATGTGGGACCATCTGGTCAGCCACCCACCTTGCGCAGCCTCACTGGGTCTGTACAGTTGCCACCCTGTGCACCTGGGGTCTTCTAGCTGCCACCTGCATGCCTGGGATCTGCCAGCCACTGCTGCCTCCGTGCCCAGGTCTGTACCTCCACTTTTCCCTGCCACGACTCTGTGCCTCTTACCGATCTGGATGAATGGTTGTTGGACTTCTGTACAGTTCAATTTTTCTATCAGTTCTGGCTGTTTTTCTTGTTTCTAAATCTTTGTTGTCTTTAATTTTGGTTGTGAGAGGAAGCACAGTGTGTCCACCTATGCCTCCATCTTGGCCGGAAGTCCAACATCCTCTTCTACTTCTAACACAGTCAAACCTCAGTTCTCAAATGTCTCCCATCTCAAACAATTTGGTTCTGAACTGCCCTTTCTGTTCCCAGTCCTTCCAATTCCTCACACCCCACAATCTATCTTATATCAGAATGAAGTTTTATCTGAAATAAAATTTGAATTATATCACATTCTTGTCCAAAATCTTTCAATGCTCCAAATTCTCTTACGTGAAGTTCAAAACCCACTACCTCTTCACTGTAATCCATCTTTCTGATATTGCCTTGCACTACTTCCTTTCACACACCCTTGTCGATGCACTTCTTCCTTGGTCTAATCCCATCTGGGGTTCCACTATGGGTACCACTGTACACCCAAACACCACGCCAAATTTTAGTGCTCAGCTCAAGAGCTTCTGCCTCCATGTGTTTTCTAACCTTTGGTAGAATAATACCTTCCAATAAAAATACATGAAAAAAATAAACCGTAAGGGAAAAAGCACATAGGAAACAACAGTGTATGACTTAAAACGTGAGGAAAGAAAAGTTGAAGTAGTTGACTTTGGTTAATCTCCATGCTTGAGGATGCTCCTATGACTCCTCATATGAAAAACAAGAGAAATACACTTTTCTTTTAGTTAAAATTTAAAACTAAATAACTATGAAAGAAAATAACTAATAGGTGATTTTTTTTGATAAGGAGGTAGAGGTAAGAGGGATAACAATATTTAATGAAATAATGGCCAAGTTTTTTCTAAGTTGATGAAAACTATAAACCCACAGATCTAAAAAGCTCAGTTAATGTAAATCAGAGGAAACAAAGAGACCCATCACTGGAATTCTCAATAATGTTAACATGCTAACATTATAATATTACAGCATCAATTCTTCAGTTAAGATGACAGTTTTAAATTAATATTTAGAGTTGATGCAATTCCCAAAAAAAGAGAAAGAAACATCCCAACAGATTTTCATTTTTGGCAGAAATTTCCAGGCTGATTTTAAAAATTATGGAAATGCAATGAATACCCAAAACTACTTTGAAAAAGAAGACAAATTTTGAGGACTTACATTGTGTGATTTCAAGTCTTACTATGGAGGTCTGGTAATGGAGTTCTAGGCAAGATCTCACTTGAAAGAAAGGCTCTACTAATAAAGCATGTTTGAAAACTCCAGAGGCAGTGTCCTGGGCCCCAGGGGAGGGGAGAGATTAAAGGAAGGAGTGATGAGGCACATCAAACTGTGCTGCAACCAGAAGGTGGTACTGGTCGGGAAAAATAACACAGATTTTGTGGGGTTAAGGAGTGAGTGGAAAGTAAATGTAGGCAGCTGGTACAGACAACTGGAAATAGAAAGGAAGGGCATAGAGAAATGGCCTGGTTGGGCAGCCCCTTTCTCGTGCCCACGCGTACTATCATTAATCCTAGGTATGATTTCTTAAGTTAAAGGTACTTCGATTAAAGCTGCAGTCTTCTCATGAGTTACTTGATTTGACACGACCTAGATGCAACTGGTCTGTCTCACCTTTATCCATCCTTCTAATGACTACAGAAGAGCTTATAGACAACCCTGATGTATGGCTGTTTAAGTCGCTGTTATTTATTTTAGAAATATTTTTATTTTTAAAATAACTTTGGCTTTCCAGTGCCTGAATTACTGTTAAAAAAGAAAAACCACACTGCCTAATTTAATCCCTACTTTCTGTTTAAGGAGATACTCCCAGGATATTGGTGCAACACAGTGACATGAAGAATTTTTGAATATTTTAATTTGTTCGATATCTTATAAATCTAAATATAAATTTTGGGGACAAATGTGAAGAATTTATCTCAAGTCACTTCATAAAAACCAAACAATCCAAACTATTTAATGCAATGGAGGGGAAAAAAACAATCACCTTAATTGTGATATACTTCAGGCTTCAAAGACCATAAATATGATAAATATCTTAACTGTCATGTCAAATTCACTGGAAATGAATGGCAGACAATACCAGAAACATAATCCGATAAGCAGTGTTTGCTTTACTTACCTGCTGCTTTCCTCCGTCACTTTCTTGCCAACTCACATTGACCAACAGTTTTAAAAAATAGATTAAACCAGTGATAATTCATTCATCCCAGTTTTAATATAACCAGCCACAAATAGAAATTCTGCTGTTCTCAAATTATAGAAATGCCATCATATCTTCAGATAGCCAGCTTTCAAACCAACATAGCTTTTAAAAGGCTATTAAAAGCAGATAATTAGTAATAAATATATCAAGAGATAGTGATAAATAATAGCAATATGAACATTATAATCCTGCTAAAGTATTGGGCATTTATTATCACTGATCTAATCTAAAACTGCTCAAATATCAAATATCAGTAACATTATAAAAATGAGTGGATGCTAACAAATATAAAAATAATAACAGTAAATATTCTAAATATTCATTCCTTTGAGTTAGACTACACAAGGCTCCCTAATCCCTACCCCAAATTATACCTGGCAGCTGGGTAAATCTTCCCCAAAAAGGTGATGCTGAAGAAGGCTGGTGATTCGGAGGAAAGGTAAGCAGAAGTCCTGTAAGTACTTTTCCATGGATTCAGGAGACCAAGAAATAGGGCTAACCTAAAGTCACAAAAAGCAAAGTTGAACAATTCATGGTATAATAGACATAGCCTTAAAAATTGTATTCATAAAGGCAACAAAGTCTAAGTTTTTAACTAAATAACCACCACATCTGATCTTAGAGAGAGCATACCATTGCACACTCCTGAGTTCCTTCTTCCTGGTATAACTTTCCTTTAGATAGCTCACTTATCACAAAGCTCAGTAATACTTTATAAGACTTTTCAGCATCACATGTATTCTAGAAAAAAAATAAAATATTAGTTTTATTGGTCACTGAATTTACGAAACATTAACACTGAAAAGAATATTTTTTAATGAGTACAGTATAATTACAATCACATTTTTTTCAAGTAATTCCCCAAAACCTGTACACAACAATATATCCCTGGATTCACAATAGAATTGGGTAATTAAATACTTCTTTAAAAGAGGGCATATGAATTATGTAATGTATGTATAAATGAATATGTAAATCATAGATTTTTATCCAGTAATTCCCACTCCTGGAAATTCCTGCTAAAAAATAATCCAAAATTTAAAAATAACTACATGCCTAAGACAGTCAGTACACCACTAACAAGAATAGAGTACATGCTGTGGAATATAACTTGACCCTGAATTTTTAAGGCACTAGTAGCCTAGACCTAGAGTTTGTTATTTGATGACGTTCAGTCTTTCCCATAGTCCCTCAGTGTTCCACACGTTATCGTGTTCTCTTCAACCAGACCGTGAATTCCAAAATGTCAGGGACTGTGCTTTGTATTTTGCATGTATCCCTTTCCATAATAAAAATCTGAGCAATAAATACCTAGTTGATGAAATTTATTTTCAGTCTTAGAACTTCCATTGATGTGTCTCTTTTGATAATCAATTCTTTGCATTATCTTGAAATCACTCCTCTATCCTTTCTGCCATGTTCACTCAGCCATACAATGTTTTTGTGCCCTGATTTTTAACTATAAAAACATCTGCAGTATTGTATGTCAATTATGCTTTAATTAAAAATCAGGCCCCTTGACTAAACTCTTCTCAAATTAGAAACAAAGAATATTAGGTAAGACAATAATTTCATATATAAGAAAGCCTTAGTAAAGCATATTTTATATACACAATATTTGAATAAGCCTAACAGTAGGCTCATAAAGCTTAAGAAGATTTCTGAGACCATGGATGAAAGACCTGGAATCTAGATCAGAAGAACTCTATGACAGAGGTGACAAAGGCATGTGGGTTAAACAAAGGCAAGAATCAAGGGTTAAAAGATGCAACAAATGCTGTGTTGGGTAGATGCTTTGTCTGAATTGTAGTGCTTCTTTATTTAACATTTTGTGGTGACAGACCCTTCGAGGACATGCCATGGTCCTACTCCCCAGCCAAACAAAATAAAGGAAAAGGACCCCAGATAAAGAAATTCTGATGTAAAGTCTCTTTTAACAGATATTCCCAAGAACTAAAAAACCCACAATTAATACTAACTGTAATGATCATTTTTCCAACACAACTCAGCCTCATTATCAAATTAACTCTGCTTTCCTTTTGGAAAATTCTATTGCCCTAGAGCAGATTAGGTCTGGCAAAAATCTGTTTTCACTGAAATTATCATACCTGAGAATAGAATCATAGGGATGGAATAAATGAGACTCAAGGAAGAAAGAAAAGAAGAAAAAGGATGAGAAGAAGCAAAAGAAATGAGTAAAAAGGAGAAATGAATAATATAGAAATCTAAACAGTTACAGAAGTCACAATGATAACTTCATTACTCATAAATAGAGTTGTTGCTAATATTTACAATATGCTACATATCTAAATGTTTAGATCAACTGCAGAAAAAGCTAATAACACAGCAAAACAACCTACAGAATATTATAATTTCTATTTTCATCTACTAAAATTTATGTGGCTATAAACTTCTAATTTAAATTCTGATAAGAATTTGATTCATATTAAATGTTTTATTATTTTTAAAATAGTTAACATTTCTCTAATCAAGGAAGAAAATTAATAGAAGTTATCTAAATCAGTTCAAGTTCCTTCCATCACAGATTTACAATTGTCTAATTTTCTGTCTTAAGGTCTCATTTTTGCAGTTTGATGAACAGTTAGAACCAAATTATATCAGGAAATGTTTTAAACGTGTAATTTTTCATTATGAGACAATTTACTAAGAATGCATAAACAATGACACAGCATAGGAACCTAACATACTTGATTTGAATACTAATAACACAAATATCAGATCTGAGTGTGTTTAGAGAATTGAAAGGATGTTTAGAAAAAAAGAAAGACAACTGCAGAATGAAAAATTATCCAAGAATCAACTAGGAACATAAAGGGAAAATCTTTGTAGGAAGAGACAAAATTCCACTTTGAGAACTTGAAATAACAGAATTTTAGAAAGGGAGGCACTCATATAAATCATATATTCCAAATTCTCATTTACCTTTGAGAAAGCTGAAGTTCAGAGAGTTTTTATGTCTTGACTAAAAAAGTAGTATCTCCATTTAGTGGTAAGAGCTTGGCCTAGTACTTAGGTTCAATGGCCAACAACCCACGTCCCTAATTAAGACATAACGAATTTCATGATGATATCATACTAAACTTTGGTACACATAATCATGATTTGAGAGTAAACTGGTGATTAAAGTGGAGGATATGTTGAATACATTTCATGTATTTATAATTAGTTTTCTATCCTTTGATATAAGTAGATATGATTTTAACAGAAACTTTTCAATGAGGTACAAAACCTCTTTAACAGTTTATAAGCCAATCAAAAGGTTTAATTTATACTATATCAATAATTTTTTCTACTAATTTCCCCAAATAAGTATTAAAGTAATTTTCTTATTTTAAACTATCTCTAAACCAAACTACTCAGTTAGTTCTTTCATTCTATAGTATCCCATTTGTTCTCAAGCCACTGAAAACACTCAACATTTAACTAGACCTGCATAATTTTTCTAAATTGCTTACAAAATTTTAACTAAACAGAACTCCTTTAAATTTGCTAAGAACTTACAAGTATTCTAACTTGGGAAAAAGGCAGAAAAAGGCAGAATTAAGAAAAGGTTAAAATTTTTGTCTTTAGGTTTAGTATATTTTATTTTTAAGCCTATAAAATATCTGACAGGCAAACTTGCAATCCCAATAGTAAACAAAATCTAATACATTAAACTTATAATTACAGTAATCAAGTTATCTCAAACATATCAGTAGTATTTACACACAATAAATTTCTGATGCATCTTTCACCTTAGGATTTTTAAATTTAAAACTGATGAGTGAAAAGCCATCTTTGGATTGTGACTGGGAATATGGACAAGAAGACAGATGACAGATAAGTCAAATAGGTAAGTCTGCAGACTTTTTTTTTTACTTCCTCATGTGTGAGCACAATATCTGTAACTTCTCTAAGTTTAAATCTTGTAGCAAAAACAAAACAAAACTTTCCAAATATAACAGGATAATGGCCAAGGTTTAGATATGGATGCAGAAGACCTCACTGTACAAGAGAAACATTTTTAACTTTTTTAACCTGAAGGTGTTCCATTTCCAATTAAAATACTATTAATAACTCATTTTGTCATTCAAACACCTAATGTCATTCATTCACACATTCAATTTAAATGAGTTTACCGAAGTACTAAATGACAAACTTGGATGAGACACCGACCTTTTTGAGAGCCCCTGTGTGTTTCCAGGCCAACCTATCTTCCTCACTGCATTTCACTGAAAGTGCCGCAAGAGCTTGTGTGTACAGAAGAGTAAAAAGCACCTTTACAATGCAGGTGAAGTGGTCTATTAGAAAAAGAGAAGATCGTTATTTTTTTGGAACCTAGACATTTTATACTCAAGATAATTTCACAAATACCTGCCTTTCCTTGCATGTGTAATTGATTTTTGTTCAATTAGTCAATAAAATGAGGTTGCAATATGATGTATTTTCTACTCAATAGATCTGAAATTATGAAAGCAAAATTCCCTTATTCATCCACTGAACATGTAAATGAGAGGCATTTAGCACAGTGGAAGGTGTGCTGTGTTTTGGAAGACCACGGTGCTAATGCCAATCGACCTTGGAATAGCTGTGCAACCTTGGTAAATCCCCTTACGAGGCATCACGTGCTTAACGTATGGGAGTCTGAGTGCTTAAAACCAATACTTCATCTACTTCTAACACGATGTATATCCTATAAATAATAAGGTAATGTAATGTAGTACAACAATGATACAAAACCATACAGAACTTCTGGAAAAAAAAAAAAGAGAAAAAGAAATCCCAGTGTTTTAGGTACTCTGAGTTTTAAAACTCAATAAAAACTAAATCAGTGCAAAAATGGTAGTAACAAGAATGTAAAATGCCTGGTATGTATTAAGTACTTATAAGTAGTAGCTCAATAGTCATAATTAGTATTTATAAATGCCTAATAACAGAAAATTTCCTCAACTGTCTCATTTAATCCTCAGAACAGTCTCAATTGGACAACTAAGCTTCAGAAGGATGTGCCAGTGGTAACCAAGTGAGTAAGTACCCAGGTGTTTGAACCCATACACACCGTTCAGATGCAGTACTCCTTCTATTTATGCTGTTCCCTTGTAAATGGGTATTACCACTTAATCAGAAACCATTAAGTTCAGAAACTTGTAGATATTCTTGATACTTTCCTGTTTCTTTCTCTGCACATTAAAACAATCTCCAAATCCTGCCAATTCTACTTTAAAAATATCTCACAAGTCAGTGCCAACACCCTGGACCAGGCTTCAACCCTTTCCTGCCTGGACCTCAAATCTCAGCCTGAGTAGTTGTGTCAGGGTCCCCAAGGCCACTTCTAGGTTGGATGATTCACTAGGACTCAAAGGACTCAGTATATAGTCCTATGATTTATTACAGCAAAAGGAGACAAAGTAAAACCCACAAAGGGAAAAGGCTTATTGGGTGAAGTCCCAGAGGAAACTTTCAGAGTCCTCTCCCAGCAGGCCACGCAGGACATGTGTAGTTCCCCCGGCCATGAGTTGGGACAGCCTGTGTGAAGTATCTACCACGAAAGCTCATTAAGAGACTTAGTGTCCAACACTTTCATTGGGAGCAGGTCACAGAGGCAAGCCCTGCCTAGTACCCACCAAATTTCTTGATTCCCCGAAGGAAAGCAGGAAGGAACAGCATAAATGTCTGTACAGTTTAGTGGCATAGTGAGCCACTCTTTTCAGTTCTAGGGAGGTGGAAACCCTCCCCAAATCAAAGTTCCCAGATGCCAGTCGAGCGCTAACCTAACACACAGGCCTTTTAAAGGACAGCAGTCAGGCCTTCTATGGTAAATCTTTTCTGCACAGTGGTTTCCCCTCATCACCTCCTAGACCCCTGCCATCTACTTTTTAAATTAAACAGACTGATCCTTTTAAAAGAAATATTTGGCACTTTCCACTGGGTCTCAGTACAGGCTAAAACTCTTTCCATCCTCATAGCCTGGCTAACTCTTAAATTAGTCAGGTGACATCTTAAAAGTCACTACCTAAGGAAAATTTTCCCTGATTTTAAATTGTGTGTGTTTGTGTGTACTCGCTGCCTCTCACACATGTTGATGTGTTAGGGTAGAAACCTGACATAAACTGAGCCAATCAGAATACCTGAGATTTTTCTAACTGGAGGTAAAGGGAAAGTATACAAGTAAAAATGAGTCTGGAGGTAGCAGAGGTCATGTTCCTGGTCTATGGCAGGAACATGAATGAAGATTGAATGAAGCAGGTCCAAAGAGAGACTCAAGATGGCAAGAACCCTGCCAGCCTCTGAAGCGCTAGTTCTGGTCACCCCTAAGACCACCCCCAACTCCACCAGTTTGGTTAGATGAGCCTATCGGTGCTCTTCCGTTGTCCTTATAAGCTAGCTCTAAGTGGGTTTCTAAACAGCCTAACACCTAGATACTTCTAGCAGGATATAGACAATAAGGACTTACAGTCTGAATAGAGAGAAACAGACAGATGGCTACAAGCATGTTCATGGTGTAATGGGAGCAAATGGGAGGAGGAACTAATACAGGCCAAAGGCAGGGCACAGACAAAAGATAAAAGCTCCTGCCCCAACCAAGAGTTAGTCTTGAATGATGAAGAGAAATAAGCCATAATAAGAAAGGTAGGGATGAGAGAAAAAGAAGGGGCAGAGGAAGCCATTTGTATAAGGATCACAAAAAAGCCTAAGACTTACAAGAACAGAAAACTGTCCAGGGCAACTAGACTACAAGTAGTGATTTGTGAGGGATGAACCTAGAAAAGCAATGTTTACACTGACCGCCAAAGGTTGCAAACTAGAAGCTACCTGTCTGAATACAGCATGCGGAAATGTTTGGTTTGGTTTTGTTACTTTTACAAGAACTATCCCATTGTGTTACTTTTAGAGAAAGAGGATATTTCTCACTAAAGTCCAGAATCTCACTTACTCTTGAAAAACAGGAATATCTGTCTCAGACTTATTGAGAAAAGGCTGACAGCTGTAGGAGGTAGGGAGCTGGGTCGGGGTTGGGGGGCATTGAGGGACTGAGCAGGAAAGAAAAAAAAGACAAAACTCAGGGGCACAGACAAGAGTGCCGTGATTGGCAGGGAAGGGGTTGTGAAGGAAGGTGCACGAGGGTACAGGTGGGATAAATGGTGCTGGATGGAAACTTGACTGGGGTGGTGAACACCCAATACAGTGCACAGGTGATGTGTTGTTAAAAAAAAAAAAAGGGAGGATTGACAATTCTGGGCACATTATTTTGTATCAACAATCACCTGGAGCAGAGTAGTAACTGTCCTTTTTGGCCAAGCATACATTCTCTCACTTGTCACAGCTCCCCCCAACCCCACTCCCATTACATTGGATCAAAGACTATTTCAAATAGTGTATCATTCATTCACTTCTGACTGGATCTTTTTTTTGCTGTTGAGGTCCTCACTAAGCTGCTAGAGCATGTTTGAACTCTGTAGCTGATAGATTGCTCCATTTTGTTTAGTTCTTTTTCTGGAGTTTTGATCTGTTCATTTGGACCATGTTTCTTTGTCTCCTCATTTTGGCAGCCCCGTGTTTGTTTCTATGTAATAGGTAGAGTTGCTTTGACTCCCTGTCTTGGTAGTGTGGGCTAATGTAGTAGGTGTTGTAGGGTCCAGTGGCACAGACTCCCCTATCACCCAAGGTGAGTACTTAAGGTGTGTCCTTCATGTGGGCTGACTACACCTTCCCCTGGTAATTGAGCCCTGATTGCTGATGCAGGTCAATGGGAGGGATTTACCCAGGCCAGTCAGCTGCAAGGACTGGCTGTGGCCACTGACACCCAAACCTCCGCCCTCTGTGGAGGATCAGCTGTGCAAGTACAGGGTGGTAGTGCTCTGACCTGGTCTGTAGCTGTGCACAGGGTGGTGCAGGTCAAGGTCAGCCCCCACCTGTGCTCTGCCCGGGACCCCCCTGCACAAGCTATAAAGCAACCTGCAGATAGCTACTACTTGTGCTGGGCTTGGAGATTCCCAGGCAAAGCAAAGCTGTGAACCTAGGCTGGCTGCTAGTACCAGGCCTGGGGCCGCTTAGCAAGAGGTATGGGGGCTAGAGGCTCACTGAGGCTGTCTGTTGCTTGTTTGAGAGGATTAAGGAAATTGTGCAGCGTGAGCCAAGACCAGCCATTCATATAGAAAAGCAGCTTTGGTGGCCTGTAAGTTGGGTGGGGTGGAGTCTCTGGGGATCTCCAGGACAGGGCAAACAGTGTTAGTCATGTTGATGGAGTCTCAGATATGGCACCCACCTGTTTGCTCTATGGCTCTGTGGGAGGAGAGTTCAGAAAGGGACAATGGCCTTTGCCTGCTTTTTTGTCTGGGAGAAAGCTGTCCCTCAGCTCTCACCTTGATTCCAGACACTTTAGTTCCTCTCTATGCCACTGGTGCCTTTCAAGCTGCTACCCTGGTGCTGGAGTTCAGAAGGAATGAGTCTGCATTAATACCATTCTTTGTAGCCTGAAGTTATAAGGACTTATCTTCCTGGGCTGTGGTTCTGGTTTGGGACTGGGACTCCTCACCCCCAAGATATCCCTCTCGAATTTCTATCATCTTCACATGGATGTGAGACCAGCCCACTCCTTGTCTCTACCCCTCCTACCAGTCTGGATGATGTGGTTTCTTTAATTCCATAGTTGTCAGACTTCCATTCAACTTGATTTCTGACGATTCTAAAAGATGGCTGTTCTATAGTTCAGTTGTAGTTTTGACGTGGTTGTGCGAGGAGGCAAGCAGTGTTTGCCTCTGCCTCCATCTGGACTGCAAGCCTCCACATTATTTTTTAATTAAAAAGAAATAATGCATTTAAAGAAATGACAGCTACTATAAGCATAATTTGAACTTTTTTTTTGGTTGTAGCAAACTAATTTCTATTTTTAATCATATTGTCTGCCTTGATTATCATCATTTTTAAAATATTTAAACTGGCAGTTTGAAGTCACAGCTTAAGCTTAAGTTCTTGCTTTTACTTATTCATTTAGCAAATATTTATGTATTGAATGTTATTCAACACATATGTATACCATGTATAAAATCATGTATAAAATCATGTATAAAATCATGTATAAAATCAATGTCTTTTAGGGACTTAGAAAAAAAATAAGAAATCACTTAGATGAGATGTCAACAGGTTGCTATCTTCCAAGGTTGCCATAGAGAGCAAAGACCTTCAAATACAATTATTAAAATTTAAAAAGGAGAAAAACAATTGTACATCTATGTATTTAAAAAAAATTCTGCTATCAAAACACCTGAGGGTGAACAAAGGAAGACCAATGCTTGTTTGAAATGCCTTAGAAGAGAAAGACTTTAAACAATGACACAGATTTTACATTTTTTAGTGCTACTGCATGGTAAGAAAAACAAAAGGGGTGGGGCAGGGAGACATGATATTTAAAATTGAAAATTCCTGTGAGAATTAAACTAGTAAATAGGTGCCACATCCTCCTCTGTTACACTATTTCAGATAAAGTCATCATTTTTATGCACAATTCACTATTTTTATGGATTTGAAATATTATAACTCATGAAATTAAAATAACTTTTTAAATAGTTATCATTTGTAAATCTTTGTCTATACATCTGGTTTTTCTTCACAAGATAAAATTTTTAAAAAGGAATAAATAATTCAAAGGACATTGACATTAACTGAGACAACAGCTTGACTCTGGAATGACACCAACAACATCTAAGTAAGCCATATATTCTTCTGTGGCTAAACATAAAAACACAATGAGAAATTTTCAAAAATCACACAAACATTTAGTGAGTATAATCTATGCACTGGTATCTGTGCTAGATTTTGCAAGAGTGATCCAAGGATTGATAAAAAAGAAGGCAAATAAGATTCAGTTGTTTGCATAAGTTCCTTTCCCATAAACTGTTTTAGTTAATACAAAATGCTTCAAGTTTATTTTAGGACAAGGTAGAGTATATATAAAATAAATGAAACCCTAAAGGGAAAAATCATACAAATAAACAGTATATAATCTGAAGACAGTATCAGATATTTTATTCTTTCCTAAAATTATCATAAAAAATTTTTATTAAAACCTACCATTCCAGCCGTGGCCAGGTGGCTCAGTTGGTTGGAATGTCATCCCATACACCAAAAAGTTGTGGGTTCAATTCCCAGTCAGGGCACATACCTACTAGGGTTGTGGGTTTGATTCTCAGTCGGGCACATGAGGGAGGCAACCTACCAATGGTTCTTTTCCACTCCTTCCTCCCTCCCTCCCTCCCTCCCTCCCTTCCTTCTTGCCTCCCTCCCTCTCTCTCTCCCTTCCTCCTTCTCTCCCTCCCTCCCTCCCTCTCTCTCTTTCCCACTTTCTCAATAAACATATCCTTGGTTGACAATTTAAAAAAATACTATTCCATTGCTTTCATAAAGTACTGTGTACATATCCATGCAAACAGCAACTCTTCTAAATCTTCCCTTTTATGATCTGAGCTACTAACTACAAAAGTAGTTCAAAAAGTTCAGTCTACAACAAAAGTCAATTTATGATATGATTTTTTTGTGTAAGTTTGAGTCTATATTTTCTTACTCAGTTTAGTAAGACTTTCTTTTCCTTCATCAACATGGAACTGAGAAAAGATTCCAAGCCCATGTAACAACTAATAAGGTAGTCAATGCTGTCCCCTTGAGTATAAATCAGGGCACTAGAGGTTTGGGCCTAATAAAGTGCCAACAATCTCAATGAATATTATATAGAAGCAATTATCATGTAAAATATAAATGTTCAGTAAAGTAATAACTTTCTTTAATTTCAAAATAGAAAACAAGCAATTTACCAGAAAACAAGTCATTGTGACATTTAATACATCCAATCCGCAAATATTTACTGAGTCTATTAAGTACCAGGTAGGCACTACAGATATGCATAAGATGGTACTCATCCTAAAGGAACTGATAGTCTAAAGAGAGAGAGATTTTTTAAAAATCTACTATATGATAATTAGACAGTGTCAAAATAGAACTATGGATGACTTATTACTGGAAAGGAAAAAGGGGACATCCAAGGGAAAGGCTTCACAGAGGACAACACTTAGGGTAAAAGACCACACCTGCAGTTATTAAGTGAATAGCGGATAAATAGCAAATACTTAAACATGCTCAAAACTCACCTATCTGAAAAAACAAACAAAAACTAGCCTCTTGAATTACACCCCCATATAGCTTCTGTTCTCTTCCCACATTCATTCTTAATAATTCTGTTCACTATTTCTGCTCTCTCATCCCCTTCTCATTTCCCATCCCACTATAATCTGCTTCTGACTCTACAATGACTCAAAAGCAACTTCCTTATTGTTATGCCTTATTATATATTTATTTGTCCATCAACTGAAAAATGAATAAATAAAATATGATATATTCATAAAATGGAATATTATTCAGCCACAAATAGGAATGATATACACCAACCCTGGGGCCATGGACTAGTACAGGTCTGCGGCCTGTTAGAAACCAGGAGGGGAGGGGAGGTCATCTGAGCTCCACATCCTGTCAACCTCTCTCAGTAGTGGGGAGCAAGTGAAACGCCTGAGATCCACCTTCTGACCCACCCATGCCTAATCTCCGCCTCCTGTTCCCCTGTCATCCCCACGCCCTGCCAGTCCACGGTCCCTGCTGCCAAAAAGGTTGGGGACCACTGATATACATACAACTTGTACTACAATGAATGAACTTTGAAAACATTATGCTAAGTGAAAGAAGCCACATACAAAAAAGCTATGCATTGTATAATTTCATTAATATTAAATATCCAGTATCAGCAAATCCATAGAGACAGAAAGTAGATTAGTGGTTACTAGGAATTAGGGTAAGAAGGAGATGGGCAATGACTGTTTAATGGGTACGAAATTTCCTTTGGGGATGATGAAAATGTTCTGGAACAGGATAATGGTGATGGTTGTACAATATAATTAGTATATGTACCGAACTGTAAACTTTTACATAGTTAAAATGCTAAATATGATAATTACTACAATCCAAAATTTATACTGCTAGTATAAATAAAATATCAAGCTTGTTTATTAATAGCATTTAAATCTTTATTGAGTATCATAATTTGTATGAAACATGAATTAACCTATATTTAAAATAAATAACAATTTCATATACTTAGGTAAAAAGTTTTAATAAAAGATCAAATTGAAGACACAAAAAATATTTCCTCCAGTAACAAGGCCTTTATATGCCCACAGATGTTCTTTACTTTTTTTAACAGAATTTATTGGGGTGACATAAGTTAATAAAACCACACAGGTTTCAAGTATAAAACACAACAGCGTCTGCATACTGCATTGTGCCCTCACCACCCAAAGTCAAGTCTCTTTCCCTTCCCACTTATCCTACCTTTGCCCACTTTCAAGTCTCCACACCCTCATTTCCTTCTGGCTATCACCATACTGTTCTTGTCCATGTCTATGTGTCATATATGTATCAAGGTCTGTCCAGAAAAGGTCCAGCCATTGTCAATATAACAAGAACAGTTTACACCACATTGATGTAACCTGGCACCAAGGATAGTGGACTAGAATGTGCATGTGTGAACAATGATGACTTCACTGTACTAGTCAGTGGGGGTGGTAGATGCAGTTGAGTGAGCATATGTACTGTGTGGCCATCACATTCAAAATGACTGAGCAAGTAGAACAATGAATCTGCATCAAATTTTGTGTTAAGCTTGAATATTCCTCTGTGGAAACTATTTGGATAATTCAGAAGGCCTCACCTATGGGCAACTGGTGATTGGCAGCTTCATCACAACAACACACCCACTCATGCATCATGGCTCATGCAAAGTGTTTTGGCAAAACATCAAATCACCCAGGTGACTGAGAGCCTCTAAAGCCCAGACTTGGTGCCCTATGAATTATGGCTTTTCCCCAAACTAAAACCACCTTTAAAAGGAAAGAGATTTCAGACTCTCAATGAGATTCAGGAAAATATAACAGGGCAGCTTGTGGCAATTGGGAGAACTGTGTGAGGTCTCAACATGCCTACTTTGAAGGGGACTGAGGCATCATTGCCCTATGTACAATGTTTTTTGTATCTTCTTCAATATCTGTCTCTATTTTTCATAGTACATGGACGGATACTTTCTGGACAGACCTCATCCCGTGTGTGTGTGTGTGTGTGTATGTGTGTGTGTGTGTGTGTGTTTCCTTTTTTTTTTTTTTGCTTAATCCCTTCACCTTTTTTCACCCAGCCCTCGCAACAAACCCTCCTCCCCTCTGACAGCTCTCAGTCTGTTTTCTGCACCTATGCCTATTTCTGTTTGTTAAATTACTTTGTTGATTAGAGTCCACATGTAAATGAGATCATATGGTATTTGTCTTTCTCTGATTGGCATATTTCACTTAGCATAATAATTTCCAGGTCCACCCATGCTGTCACAAAAGGTAAGATTTTCTTCTTTCTTACAGCCAAGTAGAATTCCATTGTTTACGTATCACTGCTTTATCCACTCATCTACTGATGGGAACTTGAGGTGTTTCCAGATCTTGGCTATTATAAATAATGCTGCAATGAACACAGGGGTGCAAATATTCTTTCAGATTAGTGTTTTGGGTTTCTTCTCCAAGAAGTGGGATCACTGGGTCAAAAGATAATTCAATTTTTAATTTTTTGAGGAAACTCAATACTGTTTTCCACAGTGGCTGCACTAGTCTGCATTCTCACCAACAGTGCACAAGGGTTCCCTTTTCTCCACATTCTTGCCAGTACTTGTTTTTGGATTTATTGATGATAACCATTCTGACAGGTGATACCTTACTGATGTTTTAATTTGCATTTCTGTGATGATTAGTGATGTTGAGCATTTTTTTCATATATCTATTTGCCATCTGTACGTCCTCTTTGGAGAAATGTCTATTCAGATCCTTTTCTCATTTTTAAATTGGGTTGTCTTCTTGATATTGATTTATACAAATTCTTTATATATTTTGGAAGTTAATCCCTTATCAGATATATCATTGGCAAATATGTTCTCCCATGCAGTGGGTTCCCTTTTCACTTTGCTGATGGTTTCTTTTCTGTTTGCTTCCATTGCCCAAGAAGATATATTGGCAAAAATATTACCAAGAGAGATGTCTGAGATTTTACTGCTTATGTTTTCTTTGAGAATTTTAGAGCTTTGTGACTTACATTAAGGCTTTTATCCATTTTGAGTTTATTCTTATGTCTGGTGTAAGTTGGTGGTCTAGTTTCATTTTTTTGCATTATCTGTCCATTGTTCCCAATACTATTTACTAAAGAGACTTTCTTTACTTCAGTGTATGTTCTTGCCTTCTTTGTCAAATATTAATTGACCATAAAGGTAGGGGTTTATTTCTGGGCTCTCTGTTCTGTTCCATTGATCTATATGGCTGTTCTTATGCCAGTACCAGGCTGTTTGATTACAGTGGACTTGTAGTACAGTTTAATATCAGGTAGTGTGATACCTCCAACTATGTTCTTCTTTCTCAAGATTGCTGAATCTATTCAGCGTTTTTTGTTGTTTCATATAAATTTTTGGAATATTTGTTCTAGATTCCACAGACATTCTTTTCAGTGTGACTTATAATAGAACAAAAACAAAAGCAAAATCCTTGTTTCCCAGCAAAGGAGAATAGTTAATTATTTGATGGAATATTTTAAATGTGTTCAAATGGAAACTGTGGACTACGGAGTAACAATGAAAACATTACTAGTATAATATTAATGCTCTTAATATCATAATATTATGACATTAACATTAACTAAGAAAATGAAACATCATACTGAATAACATCATACTATTATATCCAAATGTACATTCATGTAAATAGGATGAAGACATTAAGGCTGACAGTTTGTTCTATTTTTCACATTTTTGTACTATAACTTTAATTTTTTAAAAACAAGTTCTCAGAGTGATTTCACATGTCTTTACCTTATTATTGACTAAAAACCTAGAAAGAACAGACCCATAAATGAAAAAAATTTTTCATTGTCTTCTTTATATGTATATGGTTACTATAATTTTTTTAAATGTTATTTACCTCTAAACAACTCCATCAGGCTAAATGCTATATTTGCCTCCACAATTTTTAGAATATTCATTATATATACTACATAATCTAAGAATCTAAATTATAAAGACATACCTTTGCGTAAGGGTTGAGGCATCATTAAAATCTGAACGAGCAGAAGAGATGTAACATCATGATAAAGAATTGGAACCTCAGGCTGTTGTTCTTCATTTCCCAGGCTAAGAGAAAATGCATAATCACAGTATTATACATCTTTTCTTTCTAATTCATTTTATATTTCATATATGCCTATGCAACAGAAATCAAACTTTCATAAGCAACTGAGAAACCTCAAAAGAAAAAGCTAGAGGTCATATTTCTTGACTAAAATATAATGTTATAGACATATTATTTCCTTGACTTTGCCTTATATGAAAAAAATTACATAGAAATTTTATTAGGTCTTACTAAACAATTAGCATACAATAATTTAAATGAGTCTTTAAATAAGTCAGCGCAATTCCTATCAAGATTCCAATGACATACTTCACAGAACTAGAACAAAGAGTTCAAAAATTTATATGGAATCACTAAAGGCCCTGCACAGCAATAGTGATCTTAAGAAAAGAAGAACAAATTTGGAGGAATCAGACTACCTAATATCAAACTATACTACAAGGCCATAGGAATCAAAACAGCATGGTACTGGCATAAAAACAGACACATGTATCAATGCAACAAAATAAAGAGCCCAGAAATAAACCCATACTTTTACAGCCAATTAATATTGGAGAGAGTAAGCACATACAATGGGCTAAAGATAGTTTATTCAATAAAATGGTGTTGGGAAATTGGACAGGTATGTGCAGAAAAATGAAACTAAGCCACCTTCTTACAGCACACACAAGAACAAATTCAAAATGGATCAAAGACTTAAATTTTAGCCCTGAAACCATAAAAATCCCAGAAGAAAATATAGGCAGTAAAATCTCAGACACTGCTTCTAGCAATATTTTATCTGATATATCTCTTTCAGGGAAACAAAAGAAAAAAATAAACAAATGAGACTACCTCAAACTAAAAAGTTTTTGCACAGCAAAAGAAACCACTGACAACAAAAAAAGACAATCCACAAAATGGGATTATACACCAATACATCTGATAAGGAATTAACATCCAAAATTTATAAAGAACTTACAAAGTGCAACACCAAAAAAATAAACAACTCAATTAAAAAATGGGCAAATGACCTGAATAGATACTTCTCCAAAGAAGACATACAGATGGCCAATAAACATATGAAAAGATGCTCACCATCATTAATCATAAGAGAAATGCAAATTAAAACCACAATGAAGTATCACCTGTCAGAATGGCTATTATCAATAAATCAACAAACAACAAGTGCGGGCAGGATGTGGAGATAGGGGAATGCTTTTGCACTGTTGATGGGAATGTAGATTGTTGCAGCCACTGTGGAAAGCAGTATGGAGATACCTCAAAAAAGTAAAACTGCATCATCCTTTTGACCCAGAAATCCCACTTCTGGGAACATTTACAAAAAAACCCAAGACACTAATTTGAAAAGACATAAGTACCCCTATGTTCACTGCAGTATTATTTACAACCACCATGATATGGAAGTAGCCCAAGTGTCCATCAGTTAATAAGTGGATAAAACAAACATGGGACATTTACACAATGGAATACTACTTGACCGTAAAAAAAGGACAATTTTACCCTTTGCAACAGCATAAATGGACCTGGAGAAGATTATGCTAAGTG
This sequence comes from Anoura caudifer, assembly GCA_004027475.1. NCBI lineage: Eukaryota > Metazoa > Chordata > Mammalia > Chiroptera > Phyllostomidae > Anoura > Anoura caudifer. Next base: position 44,525 of record PVKU01004441.1, read on the forward strand.
AAATAAGCCAGTCAGAGAAAGACAAGCGCCATGTGATTTCACTCATATGTGGAATCTAATGAATAAACTAAACTAACAAGCAAAATAGAGACAGACTCATAGAGAGCAGGCTGACAGCTATAGGGGCAGGGAGTTGAAGGGGAGGGATCAAGCAAAAAAAAACTGGACTCATGGACATGGACGATAGTGCAGGTAGTGTGGTGACTGCAGGAGGAGGGTGTATAAGGGGGATAAATGGTGATGGAAAAATACAATAAAAAATAAATTAAAAATAAAGAAATCCATATCATTAGCCATAGAATTTTGTGTTGAAAAACTATTTAAAGTGAGAAAACAAGAAAACTGATTTTTAAAAATCAATTTTTAAAAATCTAATATACAGATATGAAATACAGATGACATTATAATCAACTATAGAGACAAATTAGTGAACTAATGAAGCATAAAAAAGAGAGTAAATATAGGGAGGGAATCAAGCAGATTTTTCTGGAAATTCCCTAGATCTCTTAGTACTAGGAAAGGAAGCATGGAGTAATAGTTAAGAACCTAGGCTCTGAAATCAGAGAGATTTGAAATCGAATGCCAGCTGTATTCCTTAACAGCTGTGTATCCCCAAAGAATATTTTAATTAACTTTTCTAAGCCTCAGGTTCCTGATATGCATGCAATAAAAACTGGGATTATGATGGTATCTATAGTATAGAGTCATGGTGATGATTAAGTGAGATTATATACACAAAGCACAAATTGCCTAGCATCAAGTAAGCACTAGAGAAGTGTTCACAGCATTTATTACTATCCTAATGGATATTAAATCATAGGGCTTAAAAAAGAACACAACCCAGCAATGAGTATTATGGAAAGCATGGTACTTATGTCTCTTTTTTAAACTCTTACTTCAACAATTCTATACTTAAAAAATCTTTTGTTTGTTTAACGTCTTTAGACTCAGAGTTAGGCTTTCTAATACTTCATTTGCACACCATCCTGTCATCGAGTATTCAAGTCTAGCTAGGAAAAAAATTACTAGCTCGTACAAACAAAAGTGATTTTCCTTAGCCACAACATGAAAAATAATTACAGTTTGCTCATTTTGCCTATAAACACCCAAAACACACAAAATTTTATTTTATTTTGTTTTTGAGAAGTAGCAGGACATATTCATACCTCACAGTATCTCTCCACAAGATACTAATTACAAGGAATGAAATAGTAACTGTACAATGAAAAAACCTGGCAGATACCACATTGGCCAAATGATGACAGTTATTATCATCAAGATAAATCCATAGCATGTGCCTCCTGATAAAACACAGTAAAAAGAACACATTACTTCTGTGGTATTTCTGCCAAAAGTTTATAGCCTGAATCTAACCATAAGGAAATATTTGATGAAAATAAATTGGAGAATTCCACAAAATAATTGGCCTGAGCTTTTTAAAAAAAAAGCATCATAAAATACAAAAAAAAAAAAAAAGTGAGGAACAATTTCAGATTAAAGGGAATTAAAGAGACATGACAACTAAACAGATGCATGATCGTGAATTTTCTTTGCATTGCATTTGCATTTCCCAGGGTATTACTGAAACAATTGGCAAAATCTAAATAGGTTCTGTATGAGGTAGGGGTCAAATTTAACTGTTTCTCCTATAAATAGACAATTAATTAACACCATTCACTACAAAGACTATGCTCCCCTCACTGCTCCTTAGTGCCATCTATACTGTAAATCCAACCAAATCTAATATATCAGAACAGTTTGTGTGTGTTTTAAAAAAGTGTTTTGTTTTGCTTTGTATTAATCACTATTGTGCAGTACCTAATGAAATACTAGATTTAGGAAAGAATCATCAAGGATTGCAAAAATCCTTAGAAGAAAGGCTTTCTTTCTGTGGGGAACCTCTTTCTGATGGGGAACTTTACAATGGAGGGATCAGAATTAGACGACCTGAACCCACTGATTAATTCTGATATGAAAAGAGAAACAACCAGCCATCTTGTGCCTCCATTAGACTATTTTATCTGCATAAAAACTAATGGGATTCTTTAAAAATTTTTCTCAGTGGGTAGGAATTTTTATGCAATTTTTACAGAAAATATAATTATAAACTTTTCCATTTTTATTACATATTTCTGTATTTTATGAGGAAAATTCATATTCATAAAGAATTCCAATCTTATTTTTATATTTAACCATTTTTTTAAAAGTTTTAACTGACTTTAATCTTTCAATAATACTTACTGCGAATTCATCTCTTCTAACTGTGTAAGCTTTCTCCATGGATTATACTCAGAATCAATGCTATAAAGACGCATGTGCAAGGCTAATACATGGAACAGTTGATCTAAATAAATTGAAGAAAAGGTAATTAGAAAGTTTACAACATTCTTCTAGAACAAAATTCAGACAAAATTTCTAACTAATTCATAAATGTTTCCTATCCTTATAATTACAGTTCACCAACTTTAAGTACCAATGACTTCAGGCTCTCTTTTACGCTGAATTCTGAAATACATCTAAATTTCAATGGGAATGTGGACTGTCCTTATAGTCAGCCTTAACAGGAATGGTTTTGTTTTTTCCTCATATGTCACAGACTACTTTTCCTTGGCTTTATGCTACTGCCTTACAACATGTGTTTCTCATTATTGTGATCTCCTCCTAACCAAAATGTACTATTATCTTCAACACCCTACCCTGAATAATATGGACAATAACAACTATATAAATCAGTTAGGTGAAGTTTTTTCTTCACCTAATATTTTCCCCTAAGTCTTCTTTAGGTTGAATTTTGACTTTATCATTTTTTGATTCAACATGAAGAAAAAAAAATAACTGAAATAAGAATATTATTTAGGAGGACTAATCCAGCTATTTTCTTCTCTTTAAACCATAATAATAATTTATCAGTCTTACCTTTCAACAAAATTCTACTCATGACACTTACAAGAAAAATTTTACTTAAAATTTTGTAATTATCCAGAAAAAAATCCTAAAGTTTGCTTTGGTATCACATGTCCTTTTTTTTTTTTTTTTTTTGGTATAAATAATAAAGATTGGATTAAATTATTCTGTCACAAATACAAAGATTTGTATATCAAAAGTCATTTTCTAGAAAGTCAGATAATACTTCTTGACATATGACCTTAATTAATTCTTAAAACCAGAAAAGAGGAAATTAGCCGCCATATTATTGTCACATTATCTAAATTAAAATAATCAAAAGTAAACAAGATTTTGTTTCTCTAAGCAACTGACTTCAAAATCAACTACATTTTAGACTAAGATCCATCAACATGATTTCTGAATGGGTAGGAGGTATAGTAGTGGTTGCAGTAATATTTAGTAATAGTAGTAATAGTAGTAGTTGTTGCTTGGGGAAGCTATTGTAAAACATAGAACTGTAAGATTAACAAAATAAATGTTCCACCCTGTGGGCAGGGGAGGCAGGTAGGGGAGTTAACCCTAACACTGTACATACATTTTTTAATCTGGTCTTTCTACAACAAACAGAAGAATCTAAATACCTTACCCTGCTTCAATCTCTGTCTATAAGTCAATGTATAGTATAAATCCTTTCTTAAAATTTCTTCATGCTATAAATGGCTAACACTAGGTGAGTATTTATTATGTGCCAAGCACTACTTAATAATTTACTTTATATAAATTATCTCAATTTTCACAAAAATTCCACCAAGTAGGTAATATTGTTATCCCCAATCTTGAAACCAGTAAGTTTCTCAAATTTCCTGTTTTTCCACTACCCTAGTTCCACTGATAACACTGAGAAGAAAGGAGATTTTAGCAGAGAAGTAACATAATGAAAAATATATTGGTTGTTTTTATTTTAATCCATTACACATAAGAGATTGTTTTTACCAAGTATATAATTTATAATTTTTTAAAGAATTTAGAACTAAAAGTATTATAAAACTAAATTGTTCTATCAGAAAAATATAAAGATTAATTCAAGTTGCAAGGTGGGAAGTTTTGCATTCTTTTTACATAGCTGTTAACTGACTCTAAGAGCTCTTTTTAATATATCCTTCCAAGATGAAAGTCAGTTAACTTAAAGTTTATGATTTAATCAAAAGCATAGAAGTTGCAATTTTATTAACCTGTTTTGCATTGAAGCCATAGCCAGCACAGAAATAATGTTATAATCTATATTTCCAGCCTCTACCATATTAAAGAAATGCAAATGGCAGATGAAACATTTTCATCTTCTTATACTCCCTCATTCTACAGATGAGGAAAGAGGCCCACAAGAAGGATGTACCTTTTCAGATGACACTAATGTTTCCTGGAAAAACTATTGAGTAGAATTTAAGATTCACTATTTCCAAGTTATTTCCATCATTCTAGTTCTCCTTGAGGTTTTAATGATTAAAAGAATAGTACAAAATTCCTTTTCTAAAATATCCTCACCAGAGGATATGTTTATTGACTTGAGTGTGAGAGAGACAGAGAAACACCGATCAATCTGCCTTTCATGTGCACCCCGGTCAGGGATCAAACCCACCGCCTTTTGGTGTGCGGGACAATGCTCCAACCAGCTGCACCACCTGGCCAAGGCCAAAATCCCTTCTCTCTCTTTCTCTCTCTTTCTCTCTCTCTCTCTCTCTCTCTCACACACACACACACACACACACCCCTTTCCATTCCTATGAAAAATTGACATTGTAACCCTAAAGCATCTTCTAATACTATTAATACAATACATAATAAGAGTCCTTGGTATTGGCTTTTACCAGAATGAAAGAATAATTACATAACTAATGATGTACTTCTACCTTTCAAAACCAATTCTAGAAATTGCAGGTAACTTCAGTGGGAAACAGAGAATTGGCTAAATAACAATCAGTATTTTTAACTATGTTTATATAATTCACTGTGTTTTCAAAATTTAGTCTGAGACCTATCAGTAAGAACGAACTCTAACACTCCTTTAGCACCAAGAATATCTCATTCTAAACAAATATTGACAGTAGTGGATACAGGATGAGGAAAACCTAAATCATAGAAAGTTAAAAACTAAAAAAATGAAGAAATGTATTAAACACCAACTGTGTGCATGATATTTTAAAAATTGAAAAACAATTGTATCAAGAAAGCATATTAAGCCCTGGCTGAGTGGCTCAGTGGATGAGCACCTCCCTGAGAACCAAAGGGTCACGGTTGGATTCCCAATTAGGGTGCATGCCTGGGTTGCCAGCCAGGTCCCCAGTAGGGGGTGTGCAAGAGGCAAGCACACACTGATGTTTCTCTCCCTCTCTCCCTTCCTTCCCCTCTCTAAAAATACATAAATAAAATCTTTTAAATAAAAAAGGAAAGCATATTAAAATTCTGAATAACAGTAGTAAAAAGAATAAATAACTCCTTTCCCGGAATGTCACATTTTAAAGTTCTAAAGTTAGACCTACATTTATAAAAGAGTTTGTAAATGAGAAACGTTAAATTAACTTACAGGTGTGCTATGTGATTTCAACATATGTATAGGAAATACCACTGTCTAGCAGGAGCTAAGAAGTCCTGGATTTGAATCCAAGCTCTGTACCCACCACGTGTCCTTGGACAAATTATCTCAGTTTTATCATCTAAAAAGGGCATAATACCACCTTTCTGGGCTTTTATACAGTAATAGAAGTCACAGTAATAGCACACATCTGAGGTGTGTAGATAGGTATGCTTACATATATGTATGTACATATATGGTTTCTAAGAATAAATTCTAAACAATAAATTTAATATTTATAAGCTTGAGTTATAAGCTGAGTATTTACTCAGTGAGTAAATAACTGTCAAAGAAAAAACAATCTCTGAATTAGCACAGGAAGAAAAATCTCAATTTCTCTGGAGGGAAACAGACAAGATAACAGGAGGGTTAGTGTGGCAGAGCTTGTAAGGATCCTGAGGCAACAGTGTGCTGTAGGATGTCCTTGACTAAGTCCATGGTGAAAGCGCTTAAAGGCTCTGCATCCTCTGGGACATGTAAGAGCAAGGGATATGTCATATGTAACTGAACTGAGTCAGAAGAGCTGCGTTCAAGTGCAAATCTGACATTTGCCAGCTGTATGACTTGGTAAAGCAATCGCCATGAACTTTAGTTTCCTTTTCTATGAAAAAGAGATAAATGATTTATGTGAAAGTACTTTATAAACTTTAAAACTAGAAATGTAAGGTATTGTTAAAATACCATAGTATGCTGCTATGTGAATCAATTTTGCTCATACTTCACTGTGAAAAATTTCCCAGACACATATTTAAGAGTGAACTCTTATTTTGACTATATACTGGTCATTTTACTTCAATACTTAAAATTTTGGCTTGAGAGTACACGAGCACTACAATTTTATTTGATTCTTCAGTATAAATGTGCCAGGAGCATTTTCTGGTTCCACTATCAGAGAAAGAACAATCTCCTCCCTGCCCCGACTTTCCACTCCGCCCCTGACTTGTGCTTGCATGCCCGTAATTGCCTATCAGGCATCACTCAAGCTGTTCAGACAAAATTCATTAAATCCTTCTTGACAAAACTAATCTTCAATTTCATTGAAAAGTTGCGAAGAAACATTATTTCAAAAGTGAAATTTCCTTTATCATTTGCTTAATTAGTGAAGCATTTTCTCACTCTCTTACCTCAAAATATTATGGACAAAAGAGACACTTCACACAATGAAATATACAGGTGATATATCACAGACTTGTACACCTGAAACCTATATAATTTTATTAACCAATATTTAATTAAACATGAAAAAATTAAATTAAAAAAATTTTAATGAGGTATTTAAGAGACAATGGAGAGAGAGCCCAAGAATGGGAAAAGGAAAATATTGACTTATAAGGAGTCTCTAGAAAAAGACAAAATTTTTGTTTAATAGTACCATTAAAGTTCTATTTGAAGATGAAAAAAATGAGATATTTGATCCTAAGAGCTTATGAGACACCATCTATTTAAGTTCTGGTGTTCAACCTAAATCAGGTGTGAATTAGGCTTCAACAAAAAACAAATACAGTAAGTTTATACACTTAAAAACAGAGGGATTTCATATGAATACAATATATTCTACATACATGACTTAAATAGAGCTGCTTTTATAAATAGTATAAATAATGCATAAGCAATTGAACAATAACAAATCATATGAAAACTAAAATCTAAATACTGTGTTGTACATCATAAATATATATTTTTCACTATCAACCATACTTCAATAAAGCGGAAAGAAAAAGAACATAATTGATTAAAAAAATAAATAAAACTCACAATGGTATTAACTTATATTTAGGATGTGCTTTATCATGACCTTTTCTACATTGGCATAATATAATCTCTTATTTGCTAAAGGGGGAATTAAAAGGAAATGAAAGTTTAGAAGTAACTATCAATTTAATAATTTAAATAAAAATTGAGTGTAATAATTGAAGTGGTTACTGCTATAATTTTACTACTAATTTTAGGATTCTGAATAAATTCATCATTTATAAATCTCTGAATAAATTTAAATACCTAAGAGGAAAAAAATAGAGTTTTGAACATAAAACTAAAATTCTTTTGTTAAACCCTTACTAATATAACATTTTGGAATATTACCAGCCAATGCCAAACAGCAATTGAGAATAAGTTAACAAAAAATAATTTATATTAGTAAAATTATAGGTTCTGCAAATTCAATCAGACTAGACACTAAAACTCCTGTGTACCAACAACTTCCCCATTAAGCATAATACCAAATCACTGGGTATAAGTAGGGTTTAACTGCGTACATCAATGGGGACAATAAATAGTAAATACTCAGTAAAAAAAATAATAATTTTCAAAACATTAAAGTTCTAGGGATCAAGTGATAGCCCAAAATATCAAAATCTAATATAACTAGTAAGAATTTTAAAACTCAGCTGAAATTTCATGTTTGTATATTGATGTTGAAAATTTCAAGTTAGTTTTGATTAGTCTTTTGCTTTGAAATCATTCCAAAATCATATACACATCTTTTTATCTTGTTAAAAGGTTTTATTTGTTTATTTTTAGAGAGAGGGGAAGGAAAGGAGAAAGAGAGGGAAAGAAATATCAATGTGTGGTTGCCTCTCAAGTACCCCTACTGGGGACCTGGCCTGCAACCCAGACATGTGCTCTGACTGGGAATAGAACCAGTGACCCTTTGGTTCATAGGCCAGAACTCAGTCCATGGAGCCACACCAGCCAGGGCATATATCTTTTTAAAATAATGTACATATATGTTTGAAAACCAATATGTACTAATAATTTTCATAATTACTAATATTTTAGCACTTAAGAAAAGATTTATTTTTCAAAAGATTCTATTAGGTATTTTAAACAATTTTTATTTCCTGTTCTAATCACATTAAGTAATATTTTAACACCAGTAATTTGGAAGTAATAGTTAGCTATACATGACATTAGACAATATTATTTCCAGAATTCACGTTGATTCTCTAAATGACTAAATATAGACAGCATCAAAACCATGTTCATAAAAAATCTATTTTAGTTCCAAATGGCACTTCTCTCAACTATACCCTCACAAAAAGTATTAAAGAATCATGCCATTTTACAATATAAAGTATATTCATAAATAAAAGCAAATATGACAACTTTAATGCACTTTAACATGCATACCAAAATACAATCAAAATGCCTTTTTTTGTTAACAGCAGCTATATACAGGGCTTTGTGGGCAATACAAATTGTCATTATAAAAGATTTTCTTAAATCTAGACAATGTGAAAATTCTTCAAAGGAATTCAAGTTCAAGGACAATTTTTTATATCTGGTAATAGTATATTGTTTTAGAACCAGTGTGAATCTGATCAATCAGTATGGCATTTATTTACTGAGTAATCACAGTACAGAAAGAGCAGAATATTCATGATTCTTCTAAGTACAAGATTAGCTATAAGGCATATAATCGCTATTAAAACAGATTATATTTAACATAAAAAGAATCTGAAAAATACAACAAAAGATCACTTTGTCTGTATATACTTTCAATATGCCATAAATATAAATTTTTTTAATTTTAACCCTGATTAATACTTACTTAAACAAGACCTTTTGCCAGCTGTGCTCGCACCACCTGAACACAAATTGCCTCCTCGATGAATTAATTCAAGTTCCAAATTGGTTCTGTAAGTAAAGCATTATAGTGTATCTCAGTCATTAGGCTGAAGCAATACTTTTTGATTTGTCTTACTGATATGACTAAATCAACCTAAATAATAAAGTTCTTCAACTTTATTTTTTGCATAAGTATAATACATGCATTATTGGTGCAATTTTATTTCTGATACTTAGAAACAAAAAAGAGACAGTTTATGTGTCCTTACTTATATGTTCATATTTATACCTGCAAAACCGCACACACATCATGGTGTGTGTATAATCTCAAATAACTTGGAATAACTTTGAAATTCCAAATGTTGGCAAACATTAAAAACTAGGCCATAAGGAAAATAACTGCCTAAACCTGCAAATGAATCTGAAGAATTTGTACTCTGTTAGCCACTGAGTAGGTGGCCACTGTCATATAAACACAAGGGTGCACGAGTTTTTCTATCAGCAGAGCTTAGAGGGCATCTAGAAATCAATTCTAAGAAGCAAAATCACTAACATCCAAGTGGCTAGCAACAACACATAATTAACAGCAGTCTTTTTTATGGATTTTTAAAATTACAGTTTTATTAAAATACATTGTCTAACTAATGACACTGCTAAGCATCAGTAGTATTGTTCATATAGATCTGAAATTATGAAATATTTAGCAATTAACTTACAGAATAGCAATAATTAGTAAACTGACATTTCAAAAATCAAACAGATACAGAATCTAAAGATTTACTCAAAAACAGTAACAGCAAAATAGCCATTTTTGCCAAAATAATAAGTAAAAATTCTGAATGACAAATTGTGTATATTTTAACTTCAACAGTATTAATAAACTTAAATATACCTTTATTTGCCACAACTAAAACTGAATAAACATGTTTATATCCAAGATATGCACTTGACACTACTAGTGAGCTATATTGCCCTCTTAAAAAAAAATTAGGCAGCCAAGTTTCAAACTTACTCTTTACAAGTGAATGCAAGAATGAACATTATGCTGTTTTATTTTATTTAAAACAAAACATTTTGAACTGGTCGTGATTGTAGTTTGAACAAGAATGTTTCAAAATGTTATTTTCATATATTTACTTATAAACGCCAACTGTTCAAAATATTAAATATTCCTAAATCTGTACATTGGCCTCCCACTTCTAAAGGAATGCTTTAATCCTGTCTAGTTGTTGGGGCTGGGGGTGGGCAGTGAGTCAGGAGGGGGAAGAAAAGCAATTTAACACTGATAATGTTTCTGCTCAGAGCTCCATCTGGCTGCTGCTGATAAGGGCATCTGTGTGACAAGGAAATTTTCCACCCTTCAGGCGATTTGCATTGCTCACTGAACTTCTAAAAACCTACCAGCAAGGAAGCAGGGACAAGGATTTCATATTAGTGGACAGAAAGCGAGCGGAGACCAGCATGTGTTCCTTCATCAGGGGAATATAAATGAGATCAATACATTTTGTTTTCACAAATCTTCTGTTGCCTAATCTGTAGGAAAAAATTAATGGCTATATTCTCTTATAAAAACTAAGATTTCCTGGACAGTACTTTTAAAAGAGCTAACCAGAAACATGATTCCTACAATTGAATGTCAGAACTAGAATGTCAACTTTTATCTCAGCATAATTTGCAAAAATATTCATTAAAATATATAAACAAGAACAATTCTGTTTATTCAATCATCAGATAAGATACTTTAAAGATGACAAACATGTTACTAGGAGTTTTATTTTAAAGAATTCTTGGGAAAAAAAACTACTAAATATAGTTAATTATTTCAGATTACGGTAGGACAACCTCCTACACAACACCCTTTCTGAATTTAAAAAAAAAAAAAATACTACCTAGCCAAAAGGTTAGCATCATTCAATATTATCTAAAACTTTAAAAATCAATGTCAGAGGCCCTAACCATCAGCTTTTCCTTATTTCATTTACAACAAAATTGGCCCTCTAATTTGACAGTGCTGAAAAAAGAAGACACCAATGTATCTTGTGCACCATGCCTGACCTTCCTTCACTGCTGAAAATCACAACACAATAGTTTTTCCTGCCCTCCTAAATGGATGACATTAAAATAAAGATGTTCTGGAAGCAGGAGTTTTCTGAGCATTCCAACAATTTCTTCTTTAATGCCCGCAAAAAATCTTCTAAGGCTTCACCATACAAATAAAATTAAAAACAAAGATATACTCATTGTCCTACAAAACAAGCTCTAAAACAATTATTAAAGGAAATAATTTTACAGGCCAGTTACCCACTAGCAATATTTTGTTTCTAAACATCAAAAAATTTGAGCTCACCAAAAAGCAAACAAAATTACTTATTCAGCAGGAAGAAATTCAGCTCCAGAAAACTACGGTTGCAGTCCTTGAATTACTAAAGTCAAATAAACTTGTACATTCTAATAATCAACTACATATTTAAGAATCATGACATTTAATTCAAAAGTTAAGTAATTCAAATTAAGTTTATTTCTAAATATTATTTAAATATCTAAGCATTTCTGATATTAATGTTTTAATGCCTACCTTTTAGGCATAAAAATAATCATATCTATAATCATAAATATTTATGAAATAAGGTTATATGCTAGGCATAAGATAATTATAAAGCATCTGTTTTCCTAACTTGAGAACATTACATCCTATTCAAATAATATACAAAATACTTTTCTTCCTTCAATTTCTGCTTTTGTTTTCTGAGTCAATTTGGTTTTTGTTTTCTTTTTAATGACTAAATAAAACTTAGAGAGGGCATGTAATCTCACTGTGAAAACTCTGCAGTGCCCTGGAAATTTTAACCAGAGGAAAATGAGGTTTTTAAGCATTATATAATTTCTCACTCAGAACTGTTATTTTACTGCTTTAGAGTTTATCATTAAGGATCTGAGGAGTTGAGAGAGCGCATGTTCTCTATACGTATACCTTTAGTAAATAACATTTGACATTTGTCTCTGCTTCTCTATAAAAGAGAAAAACTGAAATATGTTGATTTGAAAAGTCTCTTGCATTATTACAGCAAGCTCTATTCTATAAGTTCAAACCAACAAAAAGGAATCTAAAAACTTCCACTAAACTAAATTTAAATCAAATTATTGGACTTATTCTATAGTAAAATTCCATATATAGATCATTCCCATTCAACCATGACTTTATTATAAGGTCAATCCTAATAAAATCAAAGGCATAAATATATAATCAACGTAAGTGTGCATGTGTGCAGTCATGCATTGCATAGCAACACATCGGGCAACAATGGGCCCCATATGCCACAGTAACCCCATAAGATGAGATGGAACTGAAAAACTCCTATCACCTAGTGACATCATAACTATCCTAACATCACAGCATACACATTACTCACGTGTCTGTGGTGATCCTGGTGGGAACAAACCAACTGTGCTGCCAGTCATATAAAGTATAGCACATACGATTACGGACAGTACATAATACTTGATAATGATAAGCAACCATGTTACTGGTTTATGCATTTACTATACCACACTTTCTGTCATTATTTTAGAGTGCATTATTTCTAGTCACAAAAAAACAGTACACTGTGTTACACTGGCAGCCACCTTATATATCTCATGTTTACCGCATCTCTTTATTGTATTATTTTTTCCTGTGCTTGATTTAATCTCATGTTTACTTGTATAGTAACATGCTATACAGGCTTGTAGCCTGGGAGCACTAGGCTATATCATACAGTGTAGGTGTGTGGGCTACGCCACCTAGGTTTGTGTAAGTACATTCTATGATGTTCACACAACAACGAAATCATGTATCGACACATCCCTCAGAACAGACCCCACTGTTGAGTAGTGGAGGACTGCCTGTGCGTGCACACACACACACCTTAACTGAGTTGACTGACATTCATCCCAATCTTCTACAGCATTATTACCACAATAGAGTACAAAAGTTTTGTAGAACCTTGAAACCTTGGGAAATTAACTTATATTCAATTAAAAAATGAATTATGTTCAATTTAGTTTACTCATAAAGTATATTTTACTGCAAGTATGCAATTGCTAACTGTCCAGAGACAAAACGTTAAATTAACTGTTATATCCTCCCCCCAAAGCATTCTGGATAAATAAATAACAATAGTCAGGAGCCTGCAGACTTCCCAATTCATTAGATGCTTTTATATCAATCTACGTCCACCATTTGCATTCTTAAACCAAAGATTAGTGTTTCCTTATCTTGAGTTCTAACTTGCTTGCTGCAATTCTCCTGAATCTGGTTCCATAATTTTCCTGGGTTCTAAAGACTACACATAACTTTTTCACCCTTTGTTATCCTCTCCTCCAGGAATGGGGTGAAGAGAATGGCCATGATGAACTGCATTCATTTATGACCTATAAAAGCTGAAGACAGGAGAGGAAGAAAAAGGCTAGGAACTGAAAGAACTCTAGAGCATGACTCAGGAGATCTCTAGTCCAACTCTGCCACTAATTTGCTGCAAGACTTCCAGTTGCATTATCTCTCCAAATCTTGCCTATCACAACACTACTTGGACAAATATGAAGCATGCTTCTAGAGAGATCCAGGGACCTACAAAACCAGTTCTGGCAGAACATGTTTACAAGTTTCTAATTGTGCCTGTTTCTTCCCTATTTACTTCCCTATTTACTTCTTTTATGGTTCTCCATTTTCATTCAATTAAGTTTTCTAAAATTCCTATTTGGAACTATTTCTTAGATATTGAACGCCTACTCAGCCAATTACACTAATCCTACCTAGTCTGAAAGATGAAAGTTATTTACCTGTGCTTTCTTGAGCCTCTGGCTAGCTACTAATAGAGGTTTAGGATATGCCTAATCTTATGCTTCCTCTCCTTTATTTAACCAACTATAGTCTTCAAGGATTTTATTAGATCTTTGACTAGCTTAAAACGAAATAAGTTCTTCTTACTGTTATTTTTTTAATAAATAGTGTTTAACATAGTGCAATGTTTTAGTTCTCAATATTATCACTTGTTGACACAACTTGAATAATGATTTCTCTTTTTTTAATAAAGATTTTATTTATCTATATTTAGAGAGGGGGGAAAGGAGGGGAAAAGAGAGGGAGAGAGACATGTATTGATTGCCTCTTGCACGCCCCCAACCAGGGACTTGTCCTGCAAACCAGGCATGTGCCCTGACGAGGAACTGAACTGGTGACTTCTTTGTTTGCAGGATGACACTCAGCCCACTGAGTCCTATCACTCAGGGCTGAATAGTAATTTCTTACCACCATTCTTCACATGTAATATTTATAATACTTATAATATTTTATAAGCATTATGCTTTCAGGTGGATATCTGTCTCAAAATGTTAATAACATACTTTTTCACATATTGCATAATGCTTAATAACACTTAGTTCAATATTTCATTAAAATAAACTCTTCAAAAAAATGAAGAAAAACTATACTTTTATAGTCCTTCTAGGAGGTTCTAAAATTAGCCATAATTTCAACTAGCATTAAAAATATACTTTCTTCAAGTAAATACAAATGACAATGAATAAAACAATGAACCCAACTAATAATGAGTAAATATAAGAATGTACACTATATACACCTACCTAGCAACAGAATACATGAAGAGAAAATCATTGTCTGGTGAACCTGGGGTCTTGCTATAGTCTCTGTACTTCTTCTGAGTCGTATTTTTTATATCTTTCATTACAGATTCCATTTCTTTACTTAAGTTGGTTTCAGACTGTTAAAAATACAAACAAAAATACAAAGTTTAGTTATATTCAGTTTTCTCTAATAATAGTCTAACACTACAATGTTATCATATGAACATACTAGAAAATTAAATTTAAAAAGTACATTAGCTATCTGCTATAAGTATATTTAGTGCAGAAAGATAAAACAGATCAAAGAATATTTTCTCTTATGTTTGGGATCTTTTATCCTAATTCTATATTGTGACTGGTAACACTATATAACCCAACCAGGAACTAACCACACAAACTATATTCTAAACAAATGAGTGGATGTCATTAAAATAATATTTTTGAATAGTTCCCATGTTTTTCATTTTTCAAAGATTGATATCAATGTCCCTTATTTTAAGCATACTTTAAACATGTAAAAATTTAGAGTTACCAAAAAAACAAAACACACAGACTCTAAAATTAGTCTTCAACTGAGTAAAGGGACAGCTAGGAGATGATTCTGAGTAGCTTTCAAAATGAAGTTGTTTCAAAAGTCAAATATTCAAAGTTTTCATAAATTTATTGCATAAACCAGGCACTGCTGTCAAATCTCTCAAGAAATATATCATAAATCTATAATAAAGGTGAAATACTTGAATTTAAACCAAATAAATCCTACTGGATGGGATAAAAGATGGGTTCACTCATACCAAATCACACAGTAAAACAGACTGACTTATGGTGAATGGTTCAATCAAGTATACACAATATTTTATCCAATACACACACAAATGTGTGTGTAAATCTATAATTATACGTACATAAAATGTACGTATAATCATACATATACATTTGTGTATATGTATAAATATATCATCTTAATCTTAATATACCTAATGGACATATTTTTAAATGATTAGACTATGCTTTACATTGCAAGATACATAGATATAAGTTTTTTTTTTTTTGGCTTTGTTTTTAAACATTTCAACATCTTTAAAAAGTTTAACCATATCTAAGCTTATAGGATTTCATGATCTGGGAAATATATATTAAAACTATAACAATTTAAGGAAAAGTACAGCCTTTGGTAATAATTTGTTCTATTACTCATTTTTATTTTTAATAACCACAAATAAAGAATAAACCTCTAAAAGCAATTTCTACTAAATGTATAAAGGCCCAGAGTAATTTAAAAACAGAATGAAAATAAAAGCTAAAAAACAGAGTTGAGTTAACCAGGTTTTTTCTGCCTTACAATGATGCTTACTGGGAAAGCTCCCGGCTGTCCCTGCAGCTCCTCCACTTCCTTTATGAGATCTTGTATGCTTTTGTTACTAGGACGTTGCCAAAGGTTATTTTCCACATTGCTTCCAGGATAACAAGGAAGAACACTGTTCGCAAACTGCCTACAGAGAGGACACGTGAATTCTCCTTTGTCCACTGAGAACCCCTGAAGAACCTGGTCATTCTAAAAGATGAAATAAACATAACAGATGTATGATGCACACATTAACATAGAATAAAATTTATACCACTGCATTTTATAGTAAATAAATGAACCATACAAAAAAGACATCTCTAACATATGTCATAAAAACATAAACAAAATCTCTCATTTAACTGTTGAAGCTTATCAAATCACTTCTTACATCACAGCAATCATGCAATAGTTGCCATCACCAATGAACAGCTTAAGCACCCTACTCTTTTCTCAGTACTGAAACATTCAAGTAACGATATAATCAATCTGAAGTGTGGATGTAAGATAAAGAGTAACTCAAAAAGTAGGCCACATTAAAATGGATCACCTTTCTCTTACCCCCTGCCCCTGTTTTCATAATCTATCAGTGACTACTAGGGAGATTCTCCAAATGTCCAGGTAGGGTAGACAGCTTTTGAGCATAAATTACACACACACACAAAAAACATGTGATGTGTCTTCTAAGGTGTCTTAACTGCTAAACACAACTGACTAGACTTTATGTGGTACGTTTGTCTAGGTTTAATGGACAGAGGGAAGATTCAGAGTACTCAGAATGTGAGTGTAATAGGAGGGGAATTAATACCTTCCTTAAGATGTTTCTGATAGAAAGAGGAGGAAAAAGATTTTTTCAAAAAGAGACACATAATGCACATGAGCTCTTGCTCAAGAGAGACTGCAATACATGCTAACTAAGCAGAGGACTTAAGACAAGAATCCAGGCTGTCTGTATTCCAGACAAGAATACACCTGTTCCCTCCTTTTGCCCGGCGCCATCTCACACCTGTTTTGCTCCTTTGGGCCATTGCTGTTGTGCAGCCCTGTCCTATCTCTTTTTCCCAGCAGTCTCTCTTATTCTATTACTAACCTGATGCTTTATCTAAAAATGTGTTTTTAATCCATTATGTATATGAATGCAACCATATGACCATTGTTACTAACAAAACAAAAATAATGACAAAGTAAGATACAAAGAACAGAAAATAAATTTATTTGCCTAATGATTAAAAAGGTAGTTAATGTCGGGATAAACTTAGGTTTTCCAACTCTTAATTTAGTGCTCATTTCACTGTATCTTGGATCTCAAATACTTTGACTAATAGAACTGAATTCTTTTTTTTTTTAGTTGTGACATTTAGTTTTTCAAGTTCTTAAAAATGTAACACCTTGTCTTCTTAAATCCAATCCCTTAAACACGTATTAAACTCTATCATGTGTCAAGTGATGGCATAAAGATTTAAGATATATCTGACTTGAGGTACAAATGATGTAAAAGCAGATAGAAACAACTAAATAATAATAATAATAATGTGGTAAATGCAACAAAGAAGGCTTCCCAGGAGAGATTTGTGAGCTAAGTTTTAAAGCTACAAAAGAAGGGTGTACTAGAAGGCAGGGGCAGGGGCCCTGGTCTTTGAAGGACGTTCTGTGATAAGCTTCCCTATAGCCTCAATTTTAAAGAATATTGCACTCTCCTCTCCTCACCTTGTTTGAAACTTGGTTCTTTCCTGAGGCCTCCCCAGAAACCCTCTCAACCAGACATCACTCGTTCCCCTTCATCCTCACATCTCAGCAGGCTTCTCATCTCCAGTGATGGCTCCAGATCATCAATCTCACATTCTCCTCTCTGTGTGGCTTATGTCATCTAATGATACCACCTTTTTCCTTCCATTTTACTGGTCTTCACTGCCTTCAATCACTTTGGTACCAGATCAGTTTTCCTCATCACTCCAAGTCCTACCACCCTCCTATGAAACTTCAGTTTGTACATTGACAACGCATCTTACATCTGAATCCTTCAACTCCTTGACCTAATCAGCTCCTACGAGCACCTGTTCCCAAGACCACACTCTTGTCCTATAATTATCCATATCTGAAAATACTAATTTCACACATCTTACATTCTGACTGCCAACTCCTGTCTCCTTTAGTCCCTTCCTTTTCTGTCCCAGTTTATCAGGTCATTCCTGTCGTGCCTATACACCATGATCTACCACTTCAAAAACTCTCAAGTCAATATTTCTCATTCCCCTCCACACGTCCTTCCATCATACAGGCCTAACAAAACTTTCATACAAAATTAATCCAATGTATGAATTCTCCAATTCTACAAACTGAATGCTGTTAGAAAATACTGAAATAACTTCTTCCACAAACTATTTCCAACCTGAGAAGCCCTGAACACTGCATAGAAATCTTGCTTCAACACCCTGTGAAGCACTCTCTCACCCAAGTCCAAAGCAGTTTTTCAAAACCACCTCCTCACCTGTGAAGTCCCTTCACCTGCCCCAGCCTTTCCCTCTTCACTCTAAGAGGAAAAAAACCTACAACTCCTGCCTTAGAAAGAAGAGAGTCATGTCAGCTGCTTCAGCTTACTGACTTCTCCCGTGCCAAATATCTAATTAATAAATCCTATCAGTCCTTCCATGCACTTTCTTCCTCTGCCCCTTTACTGATGTCTCCTAACCAGTCTGCCAACCACAGTGCTGCCAGTATGATTTACCTGATGTGAGATTCTTATTGCAAGTCAAAATCTTCCAGTGATCACCATCACCTCTCCCCTTGATTCCTTCCTGTCTCTTATGCTGTACATGCAATCTCTCACAAGACTCTTTATACATATATATGTATATATTCATATTCTATATACATTTCATATATCCAACCTCTTCTCTACCTCCACTGCCATGATCAAGCCCAGCCACCATTATCTCTTGCCTCCTAAATGATATTACCACATTCTTTCTTACTCTCCTGCAATCCCACAACAATCCCCTGCAATCTATACATAACTACCACAATAAACTTTCGGAGCATGTCATATCTCTGCTTAAGAGTATTTAATGGCTTTAATGTATCTCTGTATCTGTCTAAAATCCAAATTCCTTACATGGACCACAAAGCCCTTTACAATATGACTCCTAATTACTTCTCCAGTCTTATCTCTCATTACTCAAGCACCTCACTTCATGAAATGTTCTAGCACTTAGCAGATGTTCCAATAAGACCCTATATAACATGGGTGTCAAACTCATTTTCACCAGGGGCCACATTGGCCTCACAGTTGTCTTCAAAGGGCCGAATGTAATTTTAGGACAGTATAAATGTAACTACTCCTTAACTGTTAAGGAGTTGAAATTACATTCAGCCCTTTGAAGGCAACCACAAGGCCGATGTGGCCCCTGTTGAAAATGAGTTTGACACCCCTGCTATATACACTTCATAATAGTTAGCACATATACTGCAACTGTTAATTTCTGTCTCACTCAATGCATAATAAACTCCTTAAGGGAAACTGTGTCCTGTTCACTACTATATCCTGACAATCTATCACAGTATCTGGAATACTATAGGAACTGCATAAATACTTGTTGAATAAATAACTGAATAAAGAGGTATGAAAAAGGAATAATGTGCTTATGGAGCTATCAATTAACTCAATGGTGAAACGATGGGAGATAAAGCTAAAGCAACAGGAAAGCCCAGATTGTGGAGTGCCTTGAATGCCATTCAGAGAAGAGTAAACTTATCCCATCAGGACTAAGTCAGTAAAGAATCTTTAAGCCATAGGTCATCAGATTTATATTTTACAAAGATCAATGTAGTGATTAAACTAGACTTGGAACAGGAAATTGATAAGAAAGCAAATGCAATAGTGAAGAGATAAAGGCATACACACAGCAAAAGTGGGGATAATGAAGGCAGCATATAGTCGAGTGAGCGTTAGGAGACAGAATCAGTAGAATTTGGTAAGTGAATGTGAGAGGTAAGGAACACAAAAGGGAAAAGAGAAATCCACTGCTTTTGAGTTAGGAATACCATGCTTTTAAGAAGTTGAGATGAGAGAAAGATAAAGACTGCAGTTACAGGAGAAAACAATACAAGGTCAAGAGAAGGAATTTGAAATGGTAGACTTTGGTGTCTTTATGAACCGAAAAGGGACAGATGAGGCAGAAAAACTGACGATGCAGAGAAAACAAATTTACTTACTGATAAATCAAAGCCCCAGTGGTAATGGGGAGAATGGAATACTATGGCATAAACAGAAAGATTATTCCTCCGAAGAAGGAATACCACCTCAAAGACTAGAAAAGAAAGGATCGGTTGGGATGCAGCCATTTACCAAGGAATAGAAAAGCAAGGTAGGAAGCTAAAGCAGTATGTGAGAGAGAACTAATGTTTCCTTGGTGACAGAGGAAGAGACAGAATCTGATAAGAGGAAAGGGATCTTGGGATGTAGCCGAAGAGTGGCACAGCAGAGGCAAAGGTTTGGGATAGCTGCTAAGGAGACTAGAAGAGAAACCTGATCAAAGACAGGTAAATGAATCGATAAGTAGTATCTACAGTCTGTGATTCTAGTCCAGCGATTTTCAACCTTTTTCATATCATGACACATAAAATCTAATTACTTAAATTTTACAGCACGCTGAAAATATATATATAGGATCCAGCAGAAGTACTCCTGCTTGAGTGTGGTTGGTAGAGAATTATATGACTATAATAATTTATGGTTTTAATGTGAACATTGCACCTAAATGTCATATGGTGTGCTTGAGTGTGATATTGTTGTGTTACAGAATTACATGCTTACGATTTTGTAATAAAAGGGGGATGTTATTTGTGCTAGCCCCTGTATTTTGCCAATCTGACAAAAACAACAAAAAAATACATATAATTTTGATTCATTCACACTGACCAAATAGTAAGGTGTTGCATGTTTTAGAAATTCTTACAGCATACCGATGTGCTGTGGCACACTGGTTGAAAATTGCTGCTCTCCTCTGAGACACTATTATAGGAAACCAGTAGCTTATGGAGGTGTTAGTTTACTTAGTTTTATGATTTTTTTCTAGCAGGGCTAGCTGCCCGGGTCTATGATCGAAGGATGTGGATTAAATGACTGGTATTACAAGTAGAATGGGCAAAGGACAGGTGAGTGAGGCTAGACAAGAGCTAATGCACTAGGAGAAATGCAGAAGGATTAAAGGACCGGAGATCTTGATGCCAGAAGCAAAACATACTTATAAGAGTGAAAAGAAAACAATTTATAAAAAATCAAGTAATACAGTAGCATAGTAAAGCTTAATATTTCAGAACCAGAACAGCAAAGTATGAAATTACAGCCATGGAAGTCAGTAGCCAAAGTGGAGTGAAAAAAATGAAATCCCTAAAGTTGAAGAGGTGAAGGAACTGTTGTTCGGATAGTTCAAATGATATACATAATATCAGGAAAGATATATATTCCTTTAAAAACTATTCAATTAACTTACCCGTAAGGATTCCATGTAAGATTTATGACAATCTATATGTAATGTGTGGCCACAGGTTTGTACGTAAACACCTCCTTCCCAGCCAATTGATACTGCCAAGAGACAAGAACTCTTTAAAAAAAAAAGACAAAATTGATTAATTTTAAAGAAGTATAAACATGTTCAAATATAGCCACATAAACCTCTGAATGATTTCATATCATTACACTAATGTGAACTTTGTACTTTTGTAATATAAACTAATATCTGACTTGACAGCCTTAAGGCAACAGCTTTGAACTAGAAATACCATAAAATTTTAGCTTCCAAAACTCTATGTTCATTATGAAAAATAATTATGAATTAGCCTTTCTCCACTCTATAACATATAAGCTCTCAATATTATACTATAGTTCGGCATAAACTATGCCGCTCTTGATTTTACCTGTTCTATATGGAACTTAATCTCTCTGTGATTGACATTAACAATGTCCTTAAAATGTCTACTTCCCTTTGGCTTCCATAATGAGATTCTCTTTTGGTTTTCCTCCCATCTCTTTAACCATTTGATTTAGGCCTCCTTTTAAGACTCTTCTATCTTCCCCTTCCCTTTCAATGTTTGCATTCCTCAAAATTCTATTCTTAGTGTTAATCTTTCCTCATTAAAACTACTCTCCCTAAGTGATTTAATCAGTAAATTCAACTCCCTCTGAGCTGGATATCTTGCATGAGTGACAGATACAAATATTTAGCTGCCAACCAGAAATCTCCAGTTTGACATCCATCAGATAACATAAAATTAATGTGTCAAAAACTTGTCATTTTCTCCATTAATCTTCCTTTTCCTCTTGGTTTAAAAACCGTATAATCTATTTAGTCACCAAATCAGAAAGCTAAGAGTCATTCTACATAATACCCTTTCCTTTGCACCACAGTCTTAGTTCCCAAACTGTACGAAACCTATTGAATAACACATGATGTTAGCTTGCCCTCTTCATTATAACATTCAAGTCTATATCATTTGTTGTGTCTGGGGTGGGGGAGAGGGTACTCTTATATAAAATTTCTTAACTGATCCTCTTGGCTCTGATTTTATCTCTCCATAATGCATCCTCCACGTGGCTAATAACGCCCCCAAAAGTGCCTTAACATTTAAAAGGGTTTACTATAATACACAATAAAGAAGGGAAACATTATATAAGCTAACTACATACTCATTTGAAATTGGTTTTAAATGTTAATTGCTTCTATCTCCTTTTTCTCTTACATCTTCAACTTCTTCTCTAATTCCTTCCCTTCAACCTATAAACAGGCTTAAACATTTCCTTCCAAAATAATTTTGAGTTTTCATTTGGCCTCTATCAAATAGCACTTGGCCCCGAACTTGAGTTCACCCTCTAGAGTCTGCAGTAAATAGATGGCCAAGCAAGAGCAATGTGAGGCATAAGGTCTAATATGAGTGACAGCTATGACGAAACATTTGAGAGCCATAAAAATTGAGTAAAGCTTTAAATTTTATTTTTACATTAGAAAGAAATTTATACATTATAAAAATGACCAGATCATCTGTAAACAAAGTTCCAATATTAAATCAAGACTCTTCATGAGCATCTGAAAGTTGAAAATATTCCAGCGCAAAATGCTTTCCTAGCAGATTTAAATATATGTGCAGCAACATAAATCAAACACTCACAGCAGGTGAGCTAGCTCCTGCTGTTACAAATCAGAAAAACAACAGGAGACCTGCTCATCTCTGTTTTATGACTTGGAGCCAGTTGAAGTAGAAGCAGATTGTGGCATTAGATCATTTTAGAATGGTTGGTAGTCTGTTAATAAACAAGCTGCTCTCTTTGACAATATATTATGAAGATGTAATTAATCTTTCTTTAAAAAATTATTTATTTAGAGAGAGGGGAAGAGACATCAATGTGAGAGAGAAATGTCAATCAGTTGCCTCTTGCACACACCTCAACCAGGGAGGAACCCGCAACCGAGGCATGTGCCCTAACTGGGAATCAAACCGGTGTCTTTTCACTTTGTGGGACAATATCCAACCAACTGAGCTACACCAGCCACCGCTAATCTTTCTTTTAAATAAAAGCAGTTAAGCTAAAATGGCAAGTCACTTGTTAATGCAACTGTTAGATGTCTCATTTTAATCTGTTAGACTCAACAAGAAGCATTTACTAATATGAGACTAATATTTTAGGAACACTTCAATGATGTGCCCAGCACTGTGCTTACCATTGAATCTTCACAACCCCAATATTTATTAAAACCTCACACAGTAAGTGCTTTTATCTATTTTACAAAAAAGGAATAAAGGTTTACCAATTTCACTCAGTTATGAATGGTAGAGCACAAGTTCAAACCCAAGTCTATCTGACTCCAGTGCTCTGGTTCTTCCCCTACTGTGTTGTATCTCTCATAAATAGCTTCTAGTTTCAATAGTAACTGTAGTGTCTTACATGACTAAAATTCTACATGTCAAATGCATGCATTTGATCAGAAGAGAGCAGAATCTACACAGTTTAATTCTATAATCAAAATCAGTGTCCATTGATAGTAAATCTTCTCTATACAGTCTATCGTCTGTCTACCAAACTTTGGTACTCTTTGCTAGAATAATTAAGAAATCTTATAAGCATCTACAACACACATAGCATGTGCTAACCCCTCAGGAAACTATATAATTAATTAAAGAAAAGGCTCTAGACCTTCAGAGGCACAGTTTAGGGATCATACCATATACAAAGTCTGTCAGGAAAAAGTCCAGCCACTGTTAATATGAGAACAGTTTGTGTGACATCTATGTAACCTGGCAGCTAAGGATAGTACACTAGAATGTGCATGCATGAACAATGACAACTTCACTGTAGTAGTCACTGGGGGTGGCAGATGCTATTGAGTGAGCATGTGTACTGTGTGGCTGTCACATTCAACATGACTCGGTGATTAGAGCAACCAATCTGCATCAAATTTTGTGTTAAGCTTGTACATTCCTCTGCAGAAACCATTCAGATCATTCAGAAGGCCATCCCTATGGCCAACTAGTGATGGGCAGCTTCATCACAACAACGTGCCTACTCATGCATTGTGTCTCATGCAGAGTTTTGTGGCAAAACATCAAATCACCCAGGTGACTCAGCCCCGCTACAGCCCAGATTTGGTGTCCTGCAACTTCTGGCTTTTCCCAAAACTAAAATCACCGTTGAAAGGGAAGACATGTCAGACCACTGATGAAATTCAGGCAAATACAATAGGGCAGCTGATGGCAACTGGGAAAACTGTACACAGTCCGAAGGTGACTACTTTGAATGGCACCGAGGCATCACTGTCCTGTGTGCAATGCTTCTTGCATCTTACATCTTCTTCCATAAATGTCTCTGTTTTTTTATTACATGGCTAGATACCTTCTGGACAGGCCTTGTATACATAAAATAACCATTATATTAAGTACACAAAAGTATTAATATAAAAATAAAGTCTCACAATCACTAACAGATACATAATAAATATTCAGATTTCAGAATCTATTTAAAAAAGATCTTTTTCTAGAAATGATTAAGTATTCTGGCTCCAAAAAAGAGACACCCTACTTTTTCTCTCCTTTATTAGATCTCCCCTTCCCTAAAAAATTATTTTGCTCTTAGGTCTGGATTATATTTTGATTAAATCAAGTCATTTTTCTATTTGGCTTCAGGATTTACCTTTAACCATTTACTCTAAAGTTATTCAGACTTCCAGTCAGGATGGCAGCATAGGTAAACACACTTTGCCTCTTTGCACAACTACAGAAAAAAAATTACAATGAGACCTCAAAACAAAACACCTAGAACAATCAGAAAATCAAGCTGTATGGAAGTCTGAGAACCAAGGATTTAAAGAAGCCACATTTCTCCAGATAGGAGGGCAGAGACCTGGAGAAGGACAGAGAGGCATGGTGACCTGGTGTGACACACAGAGGTGGAATGGGCAGTCCCACATTCACATGTGGTGGATAAAAATTGAAAAGATACCTCAGGAGCAAAGGATCCCAGCCACAGGCCAGACCACACAGCCCAGGGTTAAAGCACCAGGAAGATAAATCTCCATAACTACTGGCTGCAAAAACCAGTGGGGCTTGGGGAAGTGGAAGAAACTGCTGGATTTTCAGGAGACTCCACTTAATGGCCTGCCAGGACTTAGAATTTATGCAGGTTTACCCCCTCTCTAGGATTCAGCACCATGGCAACAGCTGAAAGGGCACCAGGTGCATACAGAGAGTATGTGTGTGACTGAAAACGGGGCCAGTGCCAGGAAAACCTCCAGAGGCCAGGCAGAGGCATTTTCCCCTTTCCAAGCCCACCCCTACACAGAGCCACAAAATAGTGAGATGGGTTGTCCCTGCCCTGGTGATTACCTAAGGCTCTGCCCCACACAACTTACAGGTGCCTTTTCTCAACAGGCCATGCTACTAAATAATACAGAAATAAACACAGGGAAGCTGCCAAATTGAGGAGACAAAGAAATATGGCCCAAATGAAGGAAAAGACCAAAACCCCAGAAAAAGAACTAAATGAGATGGAAATAAGCAATCTATCAGATGTAGAGTTCAAAGCACTGGTTATCAGGATGCTCAAAGAACTCAATGAATACAGCAGAAACATAATGGAAGAAATGAAGGTTACACTAAGTAAAATAAAGAAAAATTGACAGGGAACCCACAGTGGGGAGGATGAAGCCAAGTTTCAAATCAACGATTTGGCACATAAGGAAGAAATAAGCATTCAACCAGAATGGCAAGAATATATAAGAATTCAAAAAAAAAAAAAAAAAAAAAAAAAAAAAAAAAAAAAAAAAAAAAAAAAAAAAAAAAAAAAAAAAAAAAAAAAAAAAAAGGAGGATAGTATAAGGAGCTTCTGGGACATTTCCAAACATACCAACATCCGAATCATAGGGATACCAGAAGGAGAAGAGGAGAAGCAAGAAATTGAAAACTTATTTGAAAAAATTATGAAAGAAAACTTCCCCAATTTCGTGAAGGAAATATACAAGTCCAAGAAGCACAGAGAGTCCCAAACAAGTTGGACCCAAAGAGAGCCACACCAAGACACATCATAATTAAAATGCCAAAGGTAAAGATAAAGAGAGAATCTGAAAAGCAGCAAGAGAAAAGCAGATAGTTACCTACAAAGGAGTTCCCATAAGACTGTCAGCTAATTTCTCAAAAGAAACTTGGCAGGCTAGAATGGACTGGCAAGAAGTATTCAAAGTGATAAAAAGCAAGGGCCTAAAACCTGGATTACTCTATCCAGCAAAGCTATCATTTAGAATGGAAGAGCAGATAAAGTACTTCCCAGATAAGGAAAAGGTAAAGGAGTTCATCATCACCAAGCCATTATTACATGAAATGTTAAAGGGACTTATTTAAGAAAAAGAAGATCAAAACTATTAACATAAAATGGCAGCAAATTCACAGCTATCATGTGAATCTAAAAAACAAACTAAGCAAACAACCAGAACAGAAACAAAATCATAGATAAGGAGATCATCTGGAGGGTTATCAGCTGGGAGGGAGAAGGGAAGAAAGGGTTGGGGGGAAGTTTCAGGGATTAAGAAACATAATTGGTAGGTGCAGCACAGACAGTGGTATATTGAGAATAGTATAAAATAGGGGCATCAAACTAATTTTCACCAGGGGCCACAGCAGCCTCGCAGTTGCCTTCAAAGGGCCAAATGTAATTTTAGTACATATGTATAAATGTAACTACTCCTTAACTAGAGGAAAGGAGCTTGGTGCTGCCACTGGGTAGAAACAAGGTGCCAGGCTGGATAAAACAAGGTGGAGGGCCGGATTCAGCCTGAGGGCCTTGTGTTTGCCACCTGTAGTATAGAAAATGGAGAAGCCAAAGAACTTACATGCATGACCCATGGACATGAACTGAGGGGGGAACTGCTGGAAGCAATGAGGTACCGGGCAGAGGGAGGCAAAGTGGGAAAATTTGGGATAACTATAATAGCATAACTAATAAAATATATTTTTAAAAATAAAATAAAATAAAGAAAAAATAGTGATTCAAAATGATACAATTAAAATCAAGATTACTTGAGGAAAATAATCTAAATAAAGGTGGTAGTAAAATTCTGCAAAAGCAGAACTTAGCACAGTTTCATTATTTTCTTCAAAATGAAGATATTTATCCATCTCTGACTAATAAAGTCATATATATATGAGGGAGGACTCAAAAAAAACCAGAATTTAGGGCTTTTCCCAAGTTCACGTGTCCCACAGGCCTAATTGCAGGTGTCTCCTTGAGGCCACAGCACAAGAGCAGAGTACGAACTGCGGCAGCTGGAGCCATGGCAGGACAGGCAGTTAGAAAGTTTCTTCCCCTCCTTGACCAAGTGTTGGTTGAAAGGTGCGCTGCAGAAACTGTAACCAAAGGAGACATATGCTTCCAGGAAAAACTCAAGGAAAAGTATTGCAACAACTGCAGTAGCTGTTGGATCAGAGTCCAAAGGAAAGGGTGGAGAGATTTAACCAGTTAGCGTGAAAGCTGGAGATAAAGTTCTTCTTCCAGAATATGGAGGCACCAAAGTAGTTCTAGACAAGTGTTATTTCTTATTTAGAGATGGTGACATTCATGGAAGTATGTAGACTGAAATAAATCACTATTGAAATGGCATCACGTTATGCAGTGCATTCCACTGAAGCACTCAAATTTTTCATCATGTAAGTAAGTTCCATGTCTCTTCTATAATAAACTGAATTTATTTTAAAAAAACAGAATTTATATAGAACATTGTGTATTTATTCTTACATGTTTAAACTTACATGTTTACACCATCAAAGTACTCTCCATTTGATGTAATACACCTATTGAGACTTTTTTCCACTGCTCAAAACAGTTTTTGAACTCATCAATTTTGATACCCTTTAGTGGTTCTGTCTTTTTTTTTTGTTTGTTTCTCCTCTTCTAATGGGCAAATATTTCCCTTTAAGGACTTTTTTCATCTGGGAGAAACAAAAAAAAATTTGCTTGGGGCAAGATCAGGTGAACAGGGAGGGTGCGGCATGATGGCCATGCTGTTTTAGGTCTAAAAGCTGAACACTCAGTGTAGTGTGGGCAGATGCACTTATAAGTCACCCATCATGAAATGGGCAAATGTAATAGCATAACCAATAAAATGTATTAAAAAAAAAAAAGAAATGGGCAGATGCATTCAAAGAGTCTTCAAAAAAAAAATTCAATGAAACCAAACACAGCCTCTCACAGCAATGCCACAGGCACACTGATAGAGATGGGCTCCTGGAAGACTCACCTAGCAGGGAAAGCCTGCACTACAAGGGGCCTGCCCTCTGGAAAATAATTCTGGTTTTTTGGGGGTCCCTCCCTCTGTACACACTGCAAAACATTCAAAGAATAAACAAAAGAAGAATGAAAGTTTGTGTGTTTATATTGTTTTCCAAATAATAATTATTTCACTTTAAGACCTCAAAATATATGGAAGCATGATCCTCATTATTTAACTGGAACTACCTTATAAAGCCTAATACCTGAGCCCGCCTAAATTGCTGCATGAAAGATCATTATGACCGCTATCATACAGATGAGGAAATTGAGCGTTTATTTGGCCAAGTTCACATTATTAAGAAATGGCAGAATCAAGACCAAACTAGTGTTTCTGATCTGGATTTCTACACTACAGGACGCCTCCACAATTAGAGCCATCTTCTCCCCCAGATTCCACCATACACCTCCTCCTCAGTCCAAACCGCTGAACCACACTCGACTCTGTCTCCTGCCATCACTAGGTCAGTTACTGTTTATTCTCATTAACCATTCTGTCTTTTACCTACCCTTTTAGTTTCTTATGTACACTCCAGTGCATTACGGGCAAGAAAAAAATATGTTTGGAAATCTATCAAGATTATGATCTCAAATAGTTAAATAAAAATAATGCTTCACTTTACAATTTAAGCAATTTATTCTCATCTGTTTACTTAACTCAAGATACAAAATTCAAAAACACTACAGGTGAAAGAAACCCCATTTGATAATCCAGTCAGGAAACATTAAAAATGGTACAGAAATTTTATAAAGAAATTAAAGCTGCTGCAAATAAATAAATAAAATTGGTCTTCCAAGACATATGACAACTGAGTGCTAAATTCACTAGGTACAAAAGCTGAATGAAAATCTACCAAGTTCACAAGAAATCATAGAAGCCACATATTAAACCTGACCCTACTTTACATTTAAAGAGCAATAAATGAGATTTCACTGTATATCTTAACATGAAAATAAAATAAGGAGGCAAAAATCTTCATAAAATACCCATGTCATATCTAAAAGTTTTTTATAGAGTTAATACTTATTATTCTATTGAATTTGTACACCTCTCACTAAACAAATGTAAAACAAAGGTATAACATTTATAACCTGAAATGTTTACTTATTAATAGAGTTCCATTTTACTATTCACAAATTAATTTTTTCTAATAAACTTCCAGATTCCAAATTAGAATAGTATTTATTAAAAAAATATATAAAACTCTGCCATGAATTTAGCAAACAAAAATACTCATTGATAAAAATGATACTCACGTCCTTAAAATAACGCTGTAGTAACGAGAGCCTCACGTCATGAACTGCTGCACATGTGTCCCAAGGGTAAATCTGCTCCTCTTCAGTGATGGGCAGTGTTTTGGGCTCAATGTTGTCACGGCACTGACCCAAAACTACATTAACATCAGAGATAAGAGCTCATTAAATGACCAGCATACACACCTGGTCCACCATAAAAGCTGCTATTTACCCCCAGCTACACTAATTTTTGCACTATTTGAATATTTTTAAAGACCCCAAAAAGGTGGTATTCTAGCTCTAACTTCAAATATGCCAATACTTAATCTTTTAAATAACATGAAATATAAGTACGAACTCTAGATAGATAGATTGATGGAGGATGGTTTCCAAAGTCTGTCCACTGACAAGGTCTAGAAGTTATGACACTCCAGTATCAATAAACTTCATTATAAATACACTATCTCTCATGAAAAGGAAACAGAGATTCTTAGAGGAAAACCTGAGTCCAGGGTTGGGGAACAGTTCAAGATGAGTCTGGAATTTTGTGTAATAAAGATCAAAGGTAATTGTAACCCTGAGGGGGCAGGTTATGAGGACATAAAGGAGTTCTGACTGGTCAAATCTGAGAAAATTTCAGTACTGAAAAGAATAATAATGGTAACAGATAATACATTCATTGATTCAGATGAGGAACATCAATTAAAAGGATAAAGGATAAATTGTTAGCATCTCAATGTATCATCATCCTATAGATCACCTACCACCTTAGCCAAGTGACCAAACCTCACTGGCCTCATCAACAACAGGAAAAGCTGTCACAATGAACCTCATGCTACGGAAGAACTGACTTGGACCGTTCAAAGGTTTTTAAAGGGCTGGAGAAACTGTTTTAGAGTAAAGGAGACTAATGAGAAATAGCAACTAAATGCAATGAAATGCACGATCTTTGCTCTTGGATCAAGAAACAAAAACTTTGCTATAAAAAAATATTATTGGGGACTTCCAGCCAAGATGGAGGTGTAGGTAGATACAATGTGCCTCCTCGCACAACCAAAATAAGGACAATAAAAATTTAGAAACAAAAAAACAACCAGTACTGACAGAAAACTGACCTGTATGGAAGTCCGACAACCAAGTAGTTAAAATAGACACATTCATCCAGACCTCTAGGAGGGGCAGAGTTGGGTGGCCGAAAAGAGAGGGGTCTCAGCAAAATAAGCAGTGGCTGATGGACCCCAGGCTCAGGGTGGCAGCGGGCAGACCCAGCAAAGTGGTATTGTGGATGGGCATGGCGGGCAAGGTGGCTGGTGGACCAGGCGGTCCCACATTTGCACGCAGATAAACCAGGCAAAATTGGGGAGCAAGACAGACTGCTGGTATAATAATGATACTTAGTTATATAAAAATATCATTGTCTTAAGAGATACAGTCTAAAGTATTTAGGAATAAAATGTCATGATGTCTGCCATCATCTACTGAGGAGAGGGAAAGAAAAATAAATATGACAATATATTAACTATTGGTGATTATAAGTAAAAAGTATTCAGCTTCTCTGTAGATAAAAAATTCCCCAAATGAAAAGCTGGGAAAGGAGGTGTCTGGCAAAAGGAGAAAAACACATACTATGATTTTATAATTGTAAAACATCAAAGCACCAAAAAAGGGAGTGGGGATATAAACACAGGGTGCTATACATAAGATTCAACAACATGAGAAAAGCCCTGTTTAGGGAAGGGAATATCAGGTATATTGTTGTGGGCCCCAAGTTTTGAAGAGATTTATAGTAACAGCAGAAAGAAGAGAAGTAAATAAATCCTAGCAACTACAAAATAATTACTTATCCATGATGTATAATTCTAATACACTTCTAAATTGGTTTGTTAGTATTTCACCATCTCTTTATGTGGTTTTGTACCAGGATAATGCTGGGCTCACAGGATAAGTTAGGAAGTGTTCCCTCCTCTTTTCTTTTTTTTGACAAGTCTGAGAAGAATTGTTGTTCATTATTTAAATGATTGTTAGAACAACCAGGGAAGCTATCTGGTCCTAGGCTTTATTTATTCAGATGTTTTTAATCATTGCTTCAATTTCTTTACTTATTTAAGGTCTGTTCAAATTTGCTATTTCTTCTTGAATCGGTTTTGGCAGTTTGTTTTCAAAACTTATCCATTTCATCTAAGACACCAAATCTGTTGACATAAAATTATTCATAATTCTCTTACAGTCCTTTTTATTTCTGTAAGGCCTGCAGTAATGTTCTCATTTTTGTTTCTGATTTTTAACTATTTGTGTGTTCTCTCTTTTTTGCTTGGTCACTCTAGCTAAAACTTTTGTCCATTTTGATATTGATTTTCTGATTCTCTCTAGTGTTTTCTTATTCTCTATTTCATTTATCTTTCTTCTAGTCTATTGCTTTCCATCTGCTAGCTTTGGGGTTAGCTTGTTCTTATTTTTCTAGCTCCTAAAAGTATAAAATTAGGTTGTTGATTTGAGATCTTTTTTAATGTAAGCATTAGCAGCTATAAATTTCCCTCTGTGCAGTTTTCACCCCACCACCAAGTTTTGCTATGTTGTATTTCAATTTTCATTTGTTTCAAAGTACTTTCTAATTTCATTTGCAATTTCTTCTTTGGCCCACTGGTTGTTTAAGAATGTGTTATGTAATTTCCACATATTTGTAATTTTCCAATTTTCCTACTGTTTCTGATTTCTAGTTTCATTCTTTGTGGTCAGAGTAGATCTTCTGGATGGTTTCAGTCTTTTTAAATGTATTGAGACCTGTTCCATGGCCTAACACATGGTCTATCGTGGAGAACATTCCATGTCCAACTGAGGAATCTGTATTCTATGATTGTTAGATTGTATGTTCTACACAAGTTTTTTAGGTTTAATTCTTTCACAGTGTTGCTTAAGTGGTTTATTTGTATTTTTAATCTTCTGTCTAGCTGTTCTATACAATATTGAAAGTGGGACATTAAAGTCTCCAACTATCATTGTAAAACTATTTCTCCCTCCAGTTCTATTTTTGCTTCATATTTTGAGCCTCTGTTGTTCGGTGTGTATATGTTTATAACTGTTATATTTTCTAACCCTACCTCAAAATACTTCAGTGTGGGTGGGACAGGATGGAGAGTATTCAGACAAATCCTTCAAATTTAAAAAATATATATTTTTTGTCAACTATGGATGGGCAAACATATCAATTTGCTGTTATGCTATTTCAAGAATGACAGCTTCTACAACAGCAGCTCAAGATATAAGGGCAAAGCTATCTGAATATGCCTTATGCAATTAAAATATTGAAAGTGACAATATTTCTGGGATTAAAACACTTCCAGATTTTAGAACAATTAAATTGCCAAATGCTGACCTCAGTTATTGGCCGCCTAGCCTTGGTAATACACCACATCATTTTAAGGAAAGACTGTAACATATAAAGAGATCTCTTTGCTAAAAAGTTCTTCCAACACTCACGTCTAGGTAGGTGAGATAAAACCAGATTAAGAATCTTTATTATACAAATCCAAATCAATCCTTGCTATATAGATCTATAGTTATATCTAGACAAAGACATGACTTCCATTCAATGCATGGATGTATTAATCTGCTATATATACTTTGTCTCTAAAATGTTCCCACTGAAAAATTACTTTAATTTTACCTGAGGATGCTTGTAACAGGACAACCAGTCCTGTAGGTCTGTCTTCAGAGGAGGGGCCACTCTGTCCACAAATAACACAATCATACACTGCCTCAGAAACCTGTGGTTCTGCTGTGGTGATCTCCATAGGAATATCATTCTCGGGAGAATCTGAGAAAGAAAACCTCTCTTTAATGAAAATGTGAAAAATTAAGTTCAAATAATTTTGAGCTTCCATACCACTAAAGTTGTAAAATAATAAAATTCTGGAAATAATACCTTACTAAAATAAAATATTTACTCAGAAAAGGACAATAAAATGCAAAGAGCTGACATAATGAAAGACCTTAAATAACATATGATTAAACGCTGCTGATATTGTATCATTCACATACAAAACTGAAACAAAAAGCAAAGAGGCAAAAACATTTTTATCAAAAAAAGCTTTAAAATATTATAATTTAAGGAAATTGCTTTTATTTTCTCTCAGGCACCTCAGAACCAAAATTTATAACATCACAGCTCTTGGACGGAGAGAGGAGAATGGTGATATTTACTTGGAGATAAAAGAGGAACAAACTATTTCTCCTTCACTTTCAATACTAGTAATTGTATCTTAGCAATAATAATTATCAATTATTTATTTATGTAGAGAAATCATTTAAATATGACCCTATACATTAATAAAGCAGAACTGCTATAGAAAGTAACAGCAATTCTCTGGTGATATGATGTTGATAACAGCAGTAAATAAAATATTTAGTCAATAATGACTTTCAGGTAAAGACTCTTAAATTCACAAAGATCAGAGGCATACTGCAAGTACAAAGAAATGAGTAGAGAGGGTTGGGAGGACCAGAAGAGAAGTGATTTATGACTTGTTTAAAAGATGAAGACATATCTAAATAAGTATGCAAAAATATATGACAGAAATAGAAAAAGAAAGATGTCAAGTTCGGATATGTTTAATAAGAATTCATGCAGATAAACATATATCTGATAGATACTGAAAGTAACTGAGAGGAAAAGTGAAAGAAACCTAAAATAAAACTTTGGATAATATCCTGTATTAATGGAAATAAAAAATAAGCCAATACAGAAATCAGAGAAAAATCAATAATATATAAATAGAATAAGAACAAGAAATCTCAATGTCTATGAAAATAAGATTAATGAATCAAAATGAAAAGAAGATTTCAAAAAAAAAATGCCAAAGGCCATGAAGACTTGGTATGTGGTTACTGTTTTTTAGGAAGAAAATTTTAACACAGAAAAGAAAGGACGTGTCTGACTGCTCTCAGGTTCAAAGGAGAATAAACACCTGACTTAAAGTGGCATGAAAGAATTCAGGCTCACAGTAAGTGCCAAAGAAATTGAATTTTATTAACTCTATCTCACTCACAAAGATAGTTTTCCTTTTTTTTATATTATAGTACAATAAATTTGAAATTTTCAAGGAAATCCTAATACTAAAATGCAATACTAAAGAAGCTGCTAAGTCTCATTTTCTAAAGCTTTAAAATGTAAAGTTTGACAATGCAAAAGGAATGAACATAAAACAGAGGACCTCTTTTCATGCATAGTAATATTTTATTTGAATTCTGACTTTAATAATTAGATAGTAATGTCCATCTTTATTTTTCTTCAAAAAAATAAAGATCATGGCTTGTGTCTTTTAAAAAAGGAAAACCACTGCTTCTATATATTGTATGATATGTTAAAATATGTTATTGGTAATTTATGATTGATTCTATCAGTCTGCTACATTTAAAATAGAGTTAGAGTCTCTTCTCACATTCTGTGTTCCATCCTGGGACCTCCAACCTCCTGAATGACTTTTTAAATTTGCATACATTAAGATTCACTTTGTTGTAAAGTTCTCTGGGTTTTGATAAATGCATAGTGTTATGTACCCAACTTTATAGCGTCATTCAGAATAATTTCACTGCTCTAAAAAAAATCCTCTGTGTTTTACCTAGTTAGCCTCTCACCACTCCCAACCTGGCAGCCAATGATTTGCTTACTGTCTCTATAGTTTTACCTTTTCCAAAATGTCACACAATTGGAAACATACAGTATGTGGCCTTTTCAAGCTGCCTACTTTCACCAAGCAATATGCATTGAAGATTCATCCATATCTTGCATGATTTGATAGTTCATTCCTTTTTATTGCTAAATAGGATTCCATTGCATGAATGTACCACAGTTTGTTTTTTCATCTACTGAAGGATATCTCGGCTACTTCCAGTTTTGAGCAATTATGAATAAAGCTTCTATAATCATTCATGTGTAGATTTTTGTGTGGACATAAATTTTTTTTTAAGAATGAACATTTTTAATTGATTTTTTAAAGATGTTATTTATTTATTTTTTGAGAAAAGGAGGAAGAAATAGAGGGTGAGAAACATCAATATGTGGTTGCCTCTTGTGCAACCCCTAACTGGGAACCTGGCCCACAACCCAGGCATGTGCCCTGATTGGGAATCAAATGGGTGACCCTTTGGTTCATAGGCCAGAGCTCAATCCACTGAGCCACACCAGCCAGGATCTGGACGTAAATTTTTACATTAGTTGGATAAACACCAAAAAGCATGATGACTAGATCATATCGTAAGACTAAGTTTAGCTTTGTAGGAAAATGTCAAATTCCTAAACCAGAAAATTTTATGAGAAAGAACTCTTTATACTTTTAACTGGCAACACATGGGGGAAAAAGTCTGAGTTAATATCAGAGTTATATCCCTATAACTGGATCTTTTTAAATTATTAATAGGTATTTAAACTATATAAATACTTCATCAAGTGACTGTGAAAGAGTAGGCATACAGAGTGGGGCAAAAGTAGGTTTACAGTGGTTCATATGGAAAATAATACAATAATAAATAATAATACAAGAATAAACTTTCACATACTCACAACTGTAAACCTACTTTTGCCCCATCCTGTATGTAGTGATATACCAATTTCAGAAACTTAGATTGGCTGTTTACTTAAGTATTGTTAGAGCAGAATAAAAAGCAACAAACAGCCTGAAAAGAAAGTGAATATCCAATAACAGAGACATGGCTGAGCAAATTACTTCCTTTTGGACTATTAGGAACTTTCCCCCACTTCCCTCAAATAAAGAAACACTGAATTACAGCAGTGGTTCTCAACTTTGGCCACACATTAGAATCAGCTGGGAGCTTCCAAAAGATTCTTATGCCTGAGCCGCATTCCCAGATACTCTTCTTCATCTACAGTGGAGCCCAGGCACAGATACTACTCTAAGGGGACTATGATGATTCTGAGTGCTGCCAAGGCTGATAACCACTGAATCAGAACTACTGGAGAAGACTTGGAAATATTACTAAGGTAGAGAGCAAGGAAGGGTCACCCCACTTGGTAAAGCAAACAATGACCAAAAGGAAGGAAGGAAGGAAGGAAGGAAGGAAGGAAGGAAGGAAGGAAGGAAGGAAGGAAGGGGAAGGAAGGGAAGGGAAGGAGGGAGAACCTCATATAAACAAAAAATTGTAGTTCATTTATATATGATTATATGAATATAGAGAAAAGCATAAGAGTACACAAACAAAACTGTAATCATGAGTCATAGAAGAAAATAACACAAACCGAAAGCATTTACATTAATCCCACGTATGTAACACTGTATGCATGTGTATGAACATGTGTGCATAATGAAGTCTGGAGAAAAAGAAATCTACATACACTATTTGCAGGGACAGTAATGATAAGAAAAAGGAAAAGGCAAACTGCACATTATGCACAGCATAATTTTATTTGCAAAAAAAAGTATGAACAAAATCCATTTATATAATTTTATATGCATTAGTATGAAGCAAAAAAACCTGTTTATAATAGTTTATCCCAGGGGTGAGATTATGAAGGCAGGTAGGAAGAGGTGATTAATTTTGCTTTTATAAAGTTTTATATAGTATGTTAAGCACATTATTATGTTTTTCAAAACAAATATGAAACAACCAAAATATAACTTTTATTTATGGGCTGTATTTTTTAAAATGCACATCACAGTAACTAACTTAAAATGACAGACATAGACTATCCCTCAAAATTGAACAAATTCATATTCAGAGCAATCAATGTAAAAAGTATTCTTTCCATGAGATCTGCATTCTAATTTCAGTGAAAAGAAATACATGTAGTTTCTATTTAGCTGAGAGAATAAGAACTTCACAAGTTAACACAGCAATTCAAAACTACAATAATTTAAATTATATCTTTTACAACATAGATGCAATAGCCATAGATACATGTGACTATTTATGCACTATGTGCATTCCAAGGCCAGAGGTAGATTGGTGACACCTGAATGACGGCAAGGTCCACAACGTTGCCTGATTCCAAGAAAATTTAAAAACATGAAAAAGAGGCTAAATACCCAAAACTTTCCCAAAGCAGCAAAAAGATGTGTCAGGAAACAAGAAGCAGTTAAAGATATAAAAATCACCTTTTTTTATAATAACAAGAATGTTAATTAAAAGTAGACCATGAGCCCTGGCTGGTGTAGCTCAGTGGATTGAGCACGGGCCTGTGAACCAAAGGATCACGGTTCGATTCCCAGTCAGGACACATGCCTGGGTTGCAGGCCAGTTCCCAGCAGGGGACGCACGAGAGGCAACCACACATTGATATTTCTCTCCCTCTCTCCTTCCCTTCCCCTCTAAAGATAAAATAAATAAAATCTTTTTTTAAAAAGTTAAAAAAAAAGTAGACCATGATATCATTTCTTTCACTTACTAGATTAGCAAAAATACTAAAGTTTGACAACATATTCTAATGACAAAGATGTATTTAACACTCTGACATACTGTTGATAGGAATACAAAACACTACAACCCCTACAAAAACATTTGGCAATATCTGGCAAAATTACATGTGCATTTACCTTTGACCCAGCAATCCCACTTCTAAAAATCTATCTTATAGCTATATTATCAAAATACAAAGAAACACATGCACAAGGATATTCACTAGTACTATCTGCATAGCAAAAGAGTGAAAAAAAAAAACACTAACTGTCCAATAATAAAAAAACATTTGAATAAATTATGGAAAAATCTACAAAATGAAATACTACACAGCTAAAAAAAGGAATAAAGAATATCTATACATCACATGGTAGACATGCCAGGGTAAAATGTTAAGTGAAAAAAGCAAGGTAGAAAAGGTATGCATAGTATATTATCATTTACCTAAGAAGAGGAAATTGGGATATAAACTGTTTATATCTCTATATTTTTATATATTTAAACATTTTATTTATTTATTTTTAGAGAGAGGGGAGGGAAAGAGAAAAAGAGGGAGAGAAATGCCCCCAACTGGGAACATGGCCTGCATGTGCCCTGGGAACCGAACCAGCAACCTTTGCAGTTTGCAGGATGGCACTCAATCCACTGAGCCACACCAGCCAGGGCTATATTTTTATAAATTCAAACATATATATATTTACATCCCCACTGCCCTTCTTACATAAATGGTAGCATATACATCATATATTGTACACTGTTAAAAAATAAAAGGATAAACCTCAAATAACAAAATAAGCAGCTCTCTCCAAAACTAATAATAATAATAATAATAATAATAATTTACAAAATCCTGATCAATGTCAGCTGCTGCTTGCACTATCCCACTTTTCAAATGAAATCTTAAAGGATGGCTACTGTGGACAGATGCTCTTTCTATCTATCTACTATCTATTGCCCCTTCTGCTAACAGCTGGCCTCAATTTTTCCTTAGGAGAATCACCCCCTCACCATCCACTTTCAATTCATATGATTTGGGTGCAGCTGACCCAACAGTCAGTGTAAACTAATGGTATAACATCAAGGATCTTTTAAAATATTTTATTGATTATGCTATTACACTTGTCCCATTTTTTCCACTCCCATGTGCCCTCTTCCACCTGAGTCAATCAATCAATCATCAGGTCTCTTAATTCTCACGGTGCAACTGTTCTCATATCTGTTCCTTTCTATCCCCAGGCTACCAACTTGGCCTGAAGGGGAACTTAACTCTCCTCAGTATTCTTCAAATAGGAATAAAGGATAAAGAGCAGGAAAAGCTTACTGATCAATAGCCAGACTCCACCATTTACTACTGCATAACCTCAGACCCATTACTTAATGTAAGTTTAGGCACCTGTATCTGAAATAATGGCATCTATTTCATGGGTGTGTCAAGAAAAATAAATTGATAGAATGTGCTTAGCATAGTGCTGGGTTCACAGCTAAGATACAAAACTATCTATCATCATTATCCTCCCAAAACAATGTTTCTCTCCCTTTCTTTCTCCCTCCCTTATTTTAGATAATAAACCTATTTATTATCTGTCTAAATAATGAAATCTGTAAAAAACAAAAGGTAAATTATAGAATAAAAATAAGAGTAATAGCCATAAGCTTATTATGTGCCAAGCACTCTGTTCTGTTTTAAATGTACTAGTACCATCAACCTTCACAACAACCCTATGAGGTAGGTACTACGGTAGGTCCTCATTTAATGTTCTTAATAGAATAAGTGACTTTAAGTGAAATGACAACTAAGGATTTTACCATAGGTCAATTGATATAAACAAGAGTTAAGTTCCTATATAATCTCATTAATATTATAATAAAGTGACCTTGAATAAAAGGATGTTCTTTGGACCTCTGGCCAAGATGGAGGCGTAGGTAGACACACTGTCCCTCCTCCCACAACCAAAAGGACATTTAAAAACAAAAAACAATGAGAACTGTATGGAAGTCCAACAACCAAGGAATTAAAGAAGACACATTCATCCAGACCAGTAGGAGGGGTGGAGACAGGCACAGGACAGAGAGGACTCCCCGCAAGGCAGTGGCTGGAGGACCAAGGCAGGAGGCTGGCCGACCCAGCAAAGCGGTAGATTGTGGAGTGGGAAGGGAAAGGCAACAGCAGGCCGGCAAGGCAGCAGAGGGTTGAACCAGTGAGGTGGCAGATTGCAGACCAGGCAGTCCCACATTTGTGCGCAGATAAACCAGGAGTAACAAAAGGGGAGCGGGACAGAATGCACAACCCAGGGTTCCAGGTAGGGAAATAAAGCCCCAAACCAGTGATTGAAAACACCTGTTGGGGTCGAGGCAGCAGGAGAAACTCCCAGCCTCACAGGAGAATTTGCTGGAGAGACCCACAGGGTCCTAGAACTTACACAAACCCACCCACCCAGGAATCAGCACCAGAAGGGCCTGATTTGCTTGTGGGAAGTGGGGGAAGTGACTGAAATCCAGCAGAGAGCAGAGCAAGAGCCATTGTTCCCTCTAGGACCTGTTCCCCACATACAGTGTCACACCCAGCCATGTGGGTTATCCAGCCCTGGTGAACACCTAAGGCTCTGCCCATCACTACCTAGCAGGCATGTCAAGACAAAAAAAAAAAAGCCCAAATGAAAGAACAGATCAAAGTTCCAGAAAAAAATACAACTAAGCAATAAAGAGATAGCCAACCTACCAGATGCGCAGTTCAAAGCACTGGTAATCAGGATGATCGCAGAATTGGTTGAATTAGGTTGCAAATGAGATGAAAAAATGAAGGAAATGCTAAGTGAAACAAAGGAAAATATACAGGGAACGAATAGTGATGGGAAGGAAATTGGGACTCAGATCAACAGTGTGGACCAGAAGGAAGAAACAACCAAACAGAAAAGAATGAAGAAACAAGAATTCAAAAAAATGAGGAGAGGCTTAGGAACCTCCAGGACATCTTTAAACATCCCAACATTCGAATTATAGGGGTACCAGAAGGGGAAGAGGAAGAGCAATAAGTGGAAAACTTATTTGAACAAATAATAAAGGAGAACTTCCCCAATCTGGCAAAGGAAATAGGCTTCCAGGAAGTCCAGGAAGCTCAGAAAGTCCCAAAGTTGGACCCAAGGAGGAACACACCAAGGCACATTATAATTACATTAGCCAAGATTAAAATGAAGGAGAGAATTCTAGTAGCAGCAAGGGATAAGGGGACAGTCACCTACAAAGGAGTTCCCATCAGACTGTCAGCTGATTCCTCAGAAGAGACCTTACAAGCAAGAAGGGGCTGGAAAGAAGTATTCCAAGTCATGAAAGTCAAGGACCTACATCCAAGATTGCTCTATTCAACAAAGCTTTCATTTAGAATGGAAGGGCAGATAAAGTGCTTCTCAGATAAGGTCAAGTTAAAGGAGTTCATCATCACCAAGCCCTTATTATATGAAATGTTAAAGGGATTTATGTAAGAAAAAGAAGATAAAAAACATGTATAGTAAAATGACAGCAAACTCACAATCATTAACAACCACACCTAAAACAAAAATAAAAGCAAACTAAGCAAATGAGTAGAACAGGAACAGAAACACAGAAATGGAGATCACATGGAGGGTTAGCAACAGGAGTGTGGGAGGAGGAGAGAGGGGGAAAAGGTACAGAGAATAAGTAGCATAGATGGTAGGTACAAAATAGACAGGGGGAGGGTAAGAATAGTATAGGAAATGTAGAAGCCAAATAACTTATATGTATGACCCATGGACATGAACTAAAGCGGGGGGGGGGGGGGAGGTGGGTTGGAGGGGGTGTGCAGGGCAGAGGGGAAAGAAAAAAAGAACTGACACATGCTTTAAATGTAAAACTCACTGAATTTTGAAAACTTGCAATAGAAAAATAATTAAAAGAAAAAAAAAGGAAGGATGTTCTTTGAGGTCCTGCTGGATAATAATCCTTTTTAACTGTGTGGAAACCAATGCAAAGAGAAGTTAAGTAAATCACTCCAGGCAAAGGAGTGGCTGAGACCTGAACCTAGGCAACAAGCTCCAGAGTCCGTCCATGCTCATAACCATTATCCCACACTATCTCTAATGAAGTACAGCTTTTAAAAATTACAGTTGCTAAGAGTTTTAATAATAATACCATGGGGATACTTTTATGCTACAATGTTGAGGGACATGATACAAAATTGTTATTACACAGTATCATCAGTAATATAGTATGTTTTTTGATGGTAAGAATAGGGATAAAGTTTGTCCCTTCCTTATTTTTCTGTACTGTATATTTCTACAATTAAAACAAAGTGCGTCTAATATCAGAAAATAATTTCCAAAATAAATTCTTTAAATTAAGCATTTTAACTCCCATTTGAAACTCAATTCTGTTGCATTTCAGCCATCTCTATCTGATTAACTTTAATGGATCAAGGTTATAATTTAACACCTTGACTCCTACACCTTAATAGCTAGTCAAAATAAATAACAGGGATTAGTGATCAGGAGAAAAAATATGAAGGAAATACAGAGGTGAGTCTCTTTGTATAGAAAACTTCGTAATCTCAGAAAGGCAGTGAACAACAAACTGGTTAAGAGTGCCGTCACGCAGAAGAAATCTGTTGAATTCAGAGAAAAGCTTTTGTCCTTAAATTTTCAACTAATATAAGTATTTAATTAGAGGATTTGAAAAGTACTGTGTGTTATAAATTTGAAATATTATGCATGTTGTGTTACTAGACTAATAGGAGAACATCCCTCAAACACAAAGATAAAGGCAAAATAAAAAAGCAGCAACCACAGAATGTTTATATTCCTGAAACACTGATAGGAACTAAGGCAAGAAGATAAGGAATCTGACAAATGAAGCAGAGGATGGGACTGAGATTAAATTGTATCTGTACAGGAAGTACTTCAGGTATAGGCCCAGCTTCGTGTGTTAATAATATTATAATACATAATGTCCTGTGCAAGTGAAGCAAATAGTCATTGGAGTGAGAGACATGTGACTGCAATTTTCATCTTGGGCCATGGATAAAAATAGAGACTCAGATGTGTTTTGGGGTCAAAGAGATCTCCATGAAAAGGAATTGAGTTATAAAGCAAAGGAATAGATAAATCTGAATGGTACAGGGTCCCACGGCATGGCCATGAATAACCTAAATAAACCAAGTAC
Organism: Anoura caudifer; assembly: GCA_004027475.1. Taxonomy (NCBI): domain Eukaryota; kingdom Metazoa; phylum Chordata; class Mammalia; order Chiroptera; family Phyllostomidae; genus Anoura; species Anoura caudifer. Next base: position 88,193 of record PVKU01004441.1, read on the forward strand.
TCATGAACCTTTATTACCTCACCTGTCGCCACTGCAGCCTGCAAGAACCGCTGGGGTCATTATCCTGACGGCTTCTGTGAATTGCCTTTGCTAGCAAGCATGTCTGCCTGATCCCTCAATTGTTCTTCCTGTGCCCTGGCTACTGCCAAAAAAGGCCATACCTTTCAAAAAGTAGTAAGATTTAGAAGAGGGAGTCAATAACTTGCAGGCTAATAACAATTCAAATTTATGATCTTGAATATAGCTGGTCCCTAAGCATTGTTTATCAGTCTTTACACTTAGCCTTGGTGAGCAGTATCTCCCACTTTCCTCGGCAACTATTCCAAAACTCTGGTTGTATTCTTTTCACTCAGCAGAACTCACAATTTACTTAGCCCTGAAAACTGAAGCAACCAAGTGATCACATAAACTTCCCATTTCCCTTAACCCCAGTGAAACTTACCTCTATCTCCATCCACTCTCTTCCTTCCCTCCAGTCTGCTCAGGAAATGAGGTGGCTATTCTATTCCAGAGAACACTACCTAACCTCCTCTAGGTGCTTTGCTTAATCAATTCCTCAGAAAACTATTTCATTTTATCTCACTTGGGACTGGGAAGCAACAGATAAAAACAATCTCCAAAATTATTATTAATATTCCTTAGTTCCTAAAGTTGCAAACAAATAAACCAAACTGCACATGAAACTGATTACATTACCTCCCAAAAACAGGACGGCTCTCCAGTGACTTCACAACATAGAACTTTGACTCTCTATACCCTTAGTGGGATGTAGTAAAGGACAAAATGATATGTAAATAAATTTTTTTAACTTAATTCAAATAATTTCATTGTTTAACATAATATCAAGGTTAATAGTTTGAAGTTATTTTCTTTATAGAAAAAGTAATTTTCTTACATATAATATATTATGGTTGAGTAGGAAAATATTCTTAATCCTAGGACATGCATGCTGTAACATTTAGGAATAAAGTAATATGATGTCTATAATTTACTTCTAGAGAGAGAAAACAAGGAAGTGCAAGAATAAAGAAAAAATGCTAATAAAGGCTACACTGGTATATGGGAATTTATAACACTATTCTTTTAGCTTTTCTGTACCCTGTCCTGCTGCTGCTCTTGCTCCTCCCACCATCCCTGTATCCCAGTGGTCACGTACACCAAGCCTGGTGCATGCGGAAGCAGGGTGCACAGGGCATAAACACCAGGAGGTGTGGATCATCGAGGGTCATCCTGGAGGATGACTATACTAGTTATCAAGGAAATCATAGGAGAGTTTTTTCTCAGGGCTTCAAAAATATAAATCTTCATATTGAAAGGGCCATTAAGTACTAAGGAGAATGAAATAAAATCTACCTAGATACATATCATAAAATTTCAGATCTCTAAGAATCAGATTGTGAAAGTGTCACAGAAAAGAAAAAAATGCTCACCTACAAAAAATAAAAATCAAATTACCACCAGACTTCTGATCAAATGAATGGTCAAAGACAACTGAGTACTGCCTTAACAGTTGTAAGAGAAAATATGTATCAACCCAGAATTCTAATTGTATCCAAATGAATGAATGAGCATGAGAGCAAACTAAGGTTCCATCCCAAAATATAAAGAATCAGAAGATTAGCCTCCATATAAGCATTATTAGGAATAAACTTGAAGCTGCACTACAATAAAGCAAGACAAAAAAAGAGATGGTATAAGATGAAGGAAACACCTGATCAACCCCAAAAGAGGAAAATCCCAAGGCAATGGCTGTGCCAATAAATCTAATGGACCAGACTGGAACAGAATAACATGCAAAGCACAGTAACATTGAGTGAGCAGAATAATAGAGATATCATAAAAATACATTAGTTAAGGAAAAAAAAGGGCAGTTGGAAACTTTAGGAAAAACAAAAGACAATGTAACAAAGCAATGGCCCCAACAGAAGTAAGTAAAGGGTGGTATGGTTTTGCCAGTTGGGAGAGACTATAAGAAAAGAGGCTATATACTGAATAAAATCTCCTTAAAGTGGTCCGGCCACACTGGACTCAAAAGAAGTAAATGCATCCTAGCGCACTACTTGGTTAGCCCTGTACTGAACAACATTCAAAAAGTCATATTAATTGTTTTCAACTTTCAGATTCAACCTTTAGATGAAAGACTTTATTGCTACTGCAAAACAAAATGTTAGCAACCTTGACAATTTAAAAGTAAACAAGTAACTGATAAAATGTGGAAGACAGATGAAGAAAGCAAAAATAAAAGAGGAGTGCTTATTAGTTCATTTTATGTAAAGGGATATGAAGAAACTCATTATAGATCTAGTTATACAGATATAATTATATAATAGATATATATTTATAGATAGATATAATTATCTACCTATCTATAATAGATATAATTATATTTAGTATGTAAAAATATATATAATTATCAATATTTGGAAAGGAGAAGTAAAAGAAGAAGAAATGGAGAAAGGGAAAGTAGTGTCAATGAGCTAAATTCTCATCTTTCATATAAGACAGTCAACTGATACTAAGTTAACCCGAAAAAGAGAATTTAAATATTCTTAACAACAGGACTATGTCTTGAACACATACTCTCCACTGTTGATGTTTAGAAGACACTATGCTAAGTCTGGACCTCTCTCCACACCTCTTCTGGACATTGGTTGTGTGTGCTTATGTGCAAAAAAGTGCATGAGACTGTATCTGCACATTTGAGTGAACATAATATGTGTACATATTTCAACTAAATGCCTAACTTTATTTTCTTTCAGAATTTTTGTCTAAAAACATCACTGGCATGCAAGAAGTACAATATTTTGCCGTATATAATGCATACCCACATTTTTGGCCCAAACTTTCAGGAAAAGTATCTTTTGTTTTAATTTTTTATTCAATTATTTATGTATTTATATTTAGATACTTGTTTTTGTATTATAAATGAGTTTTAGCATTTATTTTTTAATATATTATGGTACAAGAAATTTTATGTAACAAATTATTACAAAACACAAGAACAGATACAAGATTTTTCAGATACTACCCATGTATTATGTGCATCCTTATTTTTCCCTCAAAAATTTGGGCAGAGGTCCTGGCTGGTGTAGCTCAATGGACTGATCATGGGCTGCGAACCAAAGAGTCATCAGTTCAATTCCCAGTCAGGACATATGCCTGGGTTATGGGCCAGGTCCCCAGTGGGGGGCACATGAGAAGCAACCACACATTGATATTTCTCCCCCTCTCTTTCTCCTTCCCCTCTCTCTAAAAAAAAAATATTAAACATCTTTGCTAAAAATTTTGGGCAAAAAAGTGTGCATTATATACAGCAAAATACAGTAGTCAGAAAGGAAAACTAAGATTAATTGATATTTAACCTATTTCTCCAGTGTTTGTAAAAGATTACTTAAATCAACCTACCATCATACAGGAAAATGGCACTGCTTCTCATTGCACAAATGCTAATGCTAATCCAAATGAAGTGAGAAGTGCATCTGATTTTAAGTAATACTGAAGGGTGGCAGGAGGAGGAGGCACTACATGTGTTTTAAAACTGTTTTAAGGATCTTAGGATAATTTCACATGCACACACAACAGAATATGTAAGTGCACAATGGTGAACCTCACAAATCCACAGGAGAATGGAACAGACGAGAACAGTGAGCAGACACTTACTGCTACCATCAGGAAGCACTTTCTAACTGCAGCTACTCAACAATGGAAATGGGTGACCTATAATAAAGATCTGATCTTCCAGGACTTCATTATATAAATAAAGGCCAGAAATCATCTGTCTGCAGTGTTTAAAACTGGTGGAAGATTAGACTACATAATCCCTATGATAATAACTATAATCATGAGAGTTCTAAATTAATAAATTTTGACTTACCAACATCCATGGCTGTTTCCATGAAGCTTTTCTGTCGTGAAGCAAACTCTGCAAGCAATTTTTGCTGCCTCTCTCTAGCCTTTTGTCGCCTAGATTAAACAGAAATAAAGTGATAAGTACCGACCATGCTAAAGACTTATCTGTTATCTCTCGGGAGTACATAACGTATGAAAAGGCCTTGGTACACAGCTGAGAACAACATGAACTATATATTAAATGTCATGAAGGTTGTCCTTAGAAGGGTTGCACTGCTTGTTTCTAATCCTCTCCTGAGGATATGTTTACTGATTTGAGAGAGAGTAAGGGAGAGGGAGAGAAAGATGGGGAGAGTGGGGTAGGGAGAGAGAGAGAAAGAAACAGAGAGAGGAAGGGAGAGAAACATCGATGTGAGGAACATTGATTGTTTGCCTCCCACATGTGCCCCAACCAGGGATATAACCCACAACCTAGGTATGTGCCCTGACCAGGGACAGAACCCAAAAAACTTTTGGTGTATGGGATGACACTCTAACCAACTGACCCACCTGGCCAGGGCAGGATTCCACTGCAGTAAAATGGTTTGATCCCCAGTTGGGGTGCAGTTGGGGTACGTATGGGAGGCAACTAATCGATGTTTCTCACATTGATGTTTGTCTCTCACATATCTCTCTCTCTCTCTCTCTCTCTCTCTCTCTCTCTTTCTCTCTCTCTCTCAAATCAATGGAAACACATCCTTGAGTGAAGATTTTTTAAAAACTAGTTTGAAAATCACTGGCTTAAAGCTAAAAATAAAATCCAAAATTTATTTTAAAGTGTGAAATAATAATTAAAGTAGAAAATTTGGATTACCAACAGCACAATTTCCTAAGCATATGTCAATTGGTAGCATGAACTAGGAAAGTCTTTTTAGCAAGGAACTGCAATTTGAACCCCAGGAACAAATAAGAGCAAACTGATTGCTAGAAGCAGCTAAGATGTTTAGATATGAGCAGAATCTAAAAGATAAGAATAGTCAGATTTACTCTCAACTTAACAACAGACCTCTCCTAATAGAGAATGAACAGAAGCCAGGAAGTTTCCCAGTTTCTACTAGGAAATACTCCAGGTTCAGTTTATTTTGTTTGAAGTAAAAGAATATGAAATAGTTTCAAATATAATATAAAGAATAAAACTATATTCCAAATCTTAGCATGAATATTCCTTTGTATTTAATGCTGGTGGGAGGCAGGGCTGCAGGGCAGAGGGGAATAAAGGGGAGATAAATATGGGACAACTGTAATAGCATATTCACTAAAATATATTTAAAGATAATAATTCACTATATTCCATTTATTACTAATCCCTTATCTACTCCCAAAGAGTATTTTAAATTGAGACTGGTTAAAAAATAAAAAAGGTAAACAGGACTATACATAAGAATAAGAAAATAAAAGTAAACTAATAAAGTAAGGAGATAGGCTTCCCTAGATTTGGGAAGACTAACAATATTAATGAGCATAAAAGTTTATCCGCAACAAGGAAAGGTTCAAAGAGTAATTTAAAACAAGAGGGAAGAGAGAGGAAGAAGAAAAAGAAAAAGAATTAAAAGATGAGTTAAATATTAACTCATTGCAAAAGACAAACTTTTTACTTAAACAAAACTCAAAATGGGATTTATCATAGCCCATGACACAAAGGACACTAAAAACGTAATGAATAGAGTATACTATTGCAGTTCCTTTTAATGACTATTTATTATATCTATATTGCAAAAGTCAAAGCATTTCATTAAACTGAGATTCTATGAAGTCACTTCTATGGCAAACCTAAAAGAATTTTTCTATTAATCTGAAATGATTCAAGTACATAGAAGAAAGGAATGCTAATAGTAATTTTTAGAGTATTCATACATCTGTTCTCATCTAATTAATGGAGATAATCACAAATACCTATAAAGCCAAGTACTATAGTCCACCTTACTGTGAGAAGCTACATATTTATGCCAATAATATTCAAAAGATTTTTAACACTCCTTTCTCTAACATTTACTTTAAGTTAGGATACATTTAAGAAAATTCATTTTATTATTTTATAATTACAATTCATATGTTTTACATTGTTTTTGAGCTAAAATATTATCCAGGCCAATCATTCACCTTACTAATCAAACTCCTACTATTTCAAAAAAGTTAAACCCACTCCTGCCCTTCCTTCCCTCCTGAACATGGAGAGCGGCAACAGTGGCCTGGCACAGGGTGTTGAAGCCCAACGCCTGGCAACAGGAGGGCATTCTTGTGTGGTAAGAGTACAAGAAATTGGTTACATGAAGGGAAATTCATCAAAATAGTAGTATATATGAAGGATTATAGGTGCCAAGTATCTCACTGTGGGAAAGTAACAAATATAGAGAGAATACAAAAATAACTCTCACGGTATTGAATTAAAATTGGAATTACTAGGATAAACTCAAGGTTTTTAATACCTCCCTCCACACTCCCTCCATCTACACCCTCCCTGCCCGCCTCTCTCTCTGTCTCACACACACACACAACACATGCAACTTTCCCTAGTTCTGTCCACTAAGAGAATCTGAGAATAGCTATACCTCATCAGGATCAGGGCATGGATTGTGTTTTCTAATACCATTCTCTATTAATATAACCAGGAATCCTTAGAGAAATGGGTGATTCTTGTGCCTGAAATTTAAAAAATGCTCAAAGAATGATGTGGATAAATCCAAACCAGCTTGAAGGGACTCCCACTGGTCAAATCTAGAACAATTTCAGCATCAAAATGAGTAACGAGCATGAGACTGTACCCCATGAAACAAAATGGGAATCCATAAATCCAGATTGATATAAATAAATCAATAAATTTAAAGTTGATGAGGAACAAATTATTGCAGCATCTCAAAGTATCTCACCACAAATTATGTATTAATGACAAAGTGGGAAAAATAGGTAACTTGACAGTGAAGAAGTCTGGCAGACATCCCCTTAATCAAGTAATCAAAGTTAATCACCAATGAAACAAACTAAAATCACATGACACCTGATGAGATACAATTAACAGAAAACAACATTTCCTTGATATTCCTGCTAAGGATGCATAACCTTAATCAAAACATTAGGGGACAGTAGAAAAGCCCAAATTGAGGGACATTCTACAGTGTTACCTCCCTGTAATCTTTAAAAGTGTCAAGGTCAAGAAAATAAAACTTGAGGAAACTATTCCATATTGAAAGAGATCAGAGACATAACAACCAAATGCAATGAGTAATTCTGTAGTGGATCTTTTTAAATACCATAATAAACATTATTGGAACAACTGTCAAAACTTGGGATTTAAGGATTTTATCATGCTTAAATAAAATGTTAATTTTCTTATTTGGAAAGCTGTATTGTGATTATATAAGAAAGTGCCCTTATTTCTAGGAAATACGCTATAAAGTATTTCAGTGTAAAGCAATTTACTCTGAAATGGTCTAAAAAGTTATTTGTACTATACTTGAAATAGTTCTAAAAGTTCAAATTTTCTTTAAAATGAAAAGGTTTTAAAAATTAAATCCATCCTCAGAAGAGAAAAATTTGTCCCCACAGAAGAAATGGAAATAAACAGTAATACGCTGTGGATGCTCAAAGCATTCCATGAGACCTCAAAAAATGCAATAAGCAAGGACTGTCTTGACAGGATACATGTTTGGTCTCCTATATCACTACTTTGTAAATTTGTAAGTTTTAGCATGTTTCTTTAATTAAAACACTCAGTTATGCCACTTTACAGCTCACCTTTAAACATGTACATGTATGTTTACATTAATAATATATCCATAAGAGAATATTCAAAAAACAAACCCATATATCAAACATAAGAAAACCTCAAATGTAACTGCTTGACACTAGTACTAAAGTGCATTTCCACATGAGCCTGGAAGATTGTAAGCTCAGCAATAGTGGCTGTCACCTCATGAGACTGAGCAGAGAGAAAACCCAGTCACACTATGTCTAGACTTGGACATACATCAACAGTGAATAAATAAATGGGTGTTGCTTTAGCTGCTAAAAAAAATGCATGTCTATATTAGCTTTCTATAGTTTCCAGAAAAGAAGTGTCATTGTTATTTTTCTATTGTGAATTTGTTCTTAATTCAGGTTATTCCTTTCTAAAATTGGGCATAGATACGAATAAAGCCATAAATAAGTTCTGGCAGATTCAGTACAACTCAAGAATTTTCCATTATTCCAGAGGTTATATAATGTTACAACCATCTAAGGTTTCCTATTTGTATCTTGTTTTCTATGGAGTTTATCTATTAGAAAAGTGATGCCAAGTTTGTCTGTAAGTGAGGTACTTGGGAATGGATCATCATTAAGTGTTTATGAACTATTCTGCCTTTATTATCCCAAATTTTATCACAAATTCAATCCCAAATTCAAAATAAATTAAGAAAAGACAATGTGGGAAACACAGTGAGATTCAAATAGATTCATCTTAACCCTTAGCTGTCTGCTGCAGAATTAATTTCAAGACTTTGTTAATACCATCACCACTCAAAGGAAACAAAGCCTATTACAAAGAAAGCCTTAAATTTTTTAGAATATTATTTATTACAACAGCATTAGAGCTTTTGTAAAAACAGCATCTGAACTATGTCCTCCAGTATCATATCTATTATGAGTAATAATTACAAAAAGCCCTTAACCAAATAAAATAAATTAGGCTCACTGAATGTTTATGTTCCTTTAAAAAAAAAAACAAAACATTATTCTGTAACCAAAAGATCACCAATTTAAAAAAGGTTAACAAAAATTAAAATTATTTTAACCATTTGATTTCATCAGATCTATCAAATTCTAGAAAGTTACTAAATCAAAATTAATGAACTGTCAAATAAATTATGTTATTTATAACAATTTCTATTATAAAGTACTATAAGAAATAAGAACTCTCCTAAATTATTAATATACTAAAGGCTTTTTTTATGTATACTTGTAACACAAATTATCTGTAACAAAATCACATCAGCAATAAAATGCAACTGTATATGTGACTAAAACTGCTCCTGATACAGATCCCAAAGATGGCCTCCTGACTATAAGATTAAATAGGACAGCCAATCTGATCTGAACTTTCACAGCATTTAACAATCTTGATAAGTTTCTTCCTTTCTGAACTTCCTCATGCCTACTCTAATGCCACTCTCTGCAATTTTCCTCCTACTCTAATCATTTCGGTCACTTTTGTAGGTACTCCTTCTTCAGTCACCCCCTTTAATGATTTTTCCTTAAGTCCCATATCAAGTGTTCTCATCTCCTTACTATACACACTCTCATATATACAGGGCTTTAATTATTACCTATGTACCAAATGTGTAGCTATAAGTCAGAATTCTCCCCTAAGTCTCAAATGTATTTAACTGGACATTTTCACCTGGACTTCCTGCTTAAACTCAGTAATGTAGAAAACTGAGCATATCAGTTTCACTGCTAAGTGGGAGCCTGTCCTCCCTTATATTGGTAAAAGGGAACATCATCCAAGAAAGATTGTTTTAAATTTATAAATACCATGTTTTAACAACAAATTAAAGTAATCTAAAGTTCCAAAAGCAGGAGTCCTAAGTATGTTCTAGAGCAAGGGACATAAAGGAAAGTATAAACAAATGGGACTTCATCAAACTAAAAAGCTTCTGCATGGCTAAAGAAAACACCAGCAAAATGAAAAGGGTACCAACCATAAGGGAAAATAAATTTGCAAATGACACCTCGAAGAAGGGTTTGTTCTCCAAAATATATAAAGAACTCACACTACTCCACTCCAGGAAGACAAACAACCCAATTTAAAAATGGGCAAAGGAAAAACAAGCGGGCAGGGTGGAAATGGGAAGGAGGTGGGGAGGGAAGGGGGGGAGGGTGGGCTGGAATGGGGTAAAAGCCAGAAAACTGTACTTGAACAATTAAAATTTTTTAAAAAGAAAGAAAAAAGAAAAATAAATAAATAAATAAAAATGGGCAAAGGACCTGAATAGACACTTCTCCAAGGAGGACATACAGAGGGCCCAGAGACATATGAAAGGATGCTCAGCATCACTAGCCATCAGAGAGATGAAAATTAAAACCACAAAGAGATACCCCTTGTCACCAGTCAGAATGGCCATCATAACCAAACCAATAAACAACAAGCGCTGGAGAGGTTGTGGAGAAAAGGGAACCCTAGTGCACTGTTGGTGGGAATGCAGACTGGTACAGCCACGATGGAAGACAGTACGGAATTTCCTCAAAAAACTGAAAATGGAATTATCTTTTCACCCAGCAATTTCACTGCTGGGATTGTACCCTAAGAATCCTGAAGCACCAATTCAAAAGAACCTATGGACCCCAATGTTCACAGAAGCATAATTTACACTAGCCAAGTGCTGGAAGCAACCTAAGTGCCCATCAGTAAATGAGTGAATCAAAAAACTATGGTACATTTATACAATGGAATACTACACAGCAGAAAGAAAGAAGGAGCTCCTACCCTTTCTGACAGCATGGATGGAACTGGAGAGCATTATGCTAAGTGAAATAAGCCAGGGAGTAAAAGACAAATACCATATGATCTCACCTATAAGTGGAACCTAATCAACAAAACAAACAAGCAACCAAAATATAACCTGAGACATTGAAATAAAAAACAAACTGACAGTAACCAGACGGGTAGGGGGAGGGGGAAAATAGGAGAAGGGCTGTCAAAGATCATGTATAAAGGACACAAGGACAAAGTCATAGTGGGTAGGTTAGAAGGTGGAAGGCGGGCATCATGGGTGAAAAATAGAGATATAACAAATATAGTTATAACTGTATAACAAATACAGTTATAATACAGTTTCTTATAATTAAAAAATTATAAGAAAAAATAAACAGTAAAATTAGTGATCATACATTATTGGAAAGATTGGGAAGGACCAAAAGGAACTAAAACAATTATATTTTTACTTTGAGATATATTTAAAATATTTTTTTAAGTTTTCCGTTCTCATTTAAAGTTGAATTGGAAGATTGGTGCTTTTGGGAAAATGCTCAGGTTCCTGCAAGTTTTTTGCAATCTGACCAAGATCTCAAGCCAAAGACGGTGGTGGTGAGTAGCCTGAGAGTCATTCTTCAAGCCTCTCCATGCAAATCACTGTGGAGAAAATTCCAGATTCCAAGGTCCACGCCAGTGAGGCCTTGCAGCCTCTACACCTGCACTTACAAAACCTGGAACTGAGCCTTGCACCCACTCTGGGAGAGCATGGACCTGGTACCTGGTCCCAGGAGGCGAGTGCCAGTCACCCATCAATACCCAGTGGAGGGACAGTGTCTACAATCCTGACTTAACACTGCTCACCATCTCTTATGACCCAACCCCCTGCCTACACATCTGGAATAATGGATATTCCTTTCTTGTGAATTTGAAGATTCTACAGATAAATCAGTAATCAAGGGAGGACCCCTGGAACACAACTACCAATTGAAGAATTCCATTTTCACTGGGGAGCCATCAATGCCTGGGGCTCCGACCATACCATAGACAGCAAATGTTACCCAGCAGAGCTGCACCTGGTGCATTGGAATGCAGTCAAATTTGAAAACTTTGAGGAGGCAGCACTGGAAGAAAATGGTTTGGGTGTGATAGGAGTATTTTTAAAGTTAGAGAAACATCACAAAGAGCTACAGAAATTGGTGGAAACATTGCCATCAATTAGGCATAAGGATGCCCTGGTGGAATTTGGGTCATTCGACCCTGCCTGCCTGGTGCCCCCCTGCCCGGATTACTCGACCTACTTGGGATCCCTGATGACCTCGCCACTCTCTGAGTCTGTCACCTGGATCATTAAGAAGCAGCCTGTAGAGGTTGATCATGATCATCTTGAGCAATTTCGGACCCTCCTTTTCACTTCCAAGGGGAGAAAAAGAAAAGAATGGTGGACAACTTCCATCCCCTTCAGCCTCCTATGAATAGCACTGTCCGCTCACCCTTCCATCATGATTATGTGCTCAATACACAACTGACACCCAAGCCAACAACTAGCCAAGCGAGCCCCTTAAATGCCCATTTCTATGTGGTGTTTTGCATTAATACATATTAGCTTTTAAAAAATTGTTAACTAAGACTGCTCTAAACACCTGCATTTAATACTAATTCTAGATGTGCATTTCTTGGTAAAAAAAAAAAGTTGAATTGATAAAAGTTTTTGAAAATAGTAGGTGAATTATTAGATCTCCATAGTACTAACAGAAGTAGCAATTTTTCCACAGGGGCCTACAAGTTTAAGGCAGTAATTTAATGTTGGGTTCAGAAACTTAGGTCTTCTCACCTCCAACTAAAGCATACTACACACACAAGCACCAACTGCATTTGGTTCCATTGATAATACCTTACAAATCAATCAGCTGTGATTATAGCTGCTAAACATCCAGGTGGTTAGTCTTGGATGGCCAATAAGGGAAGTTATATCAAATGTTGAACTGTACCACTCATGCTTAAAACATTAAAAATAAAAAATTACCTTTCTTCTTTGTCCAGTGTTTTTTTCTCTGCTGCGGTGATTTTTTTGGGTGGTACAGGAGGGGTCACTTTTCTACAAATCTCTTCAATGATGCGTTTGTTCATTCTGCTTTGCAATGCAGCTTTTAGTAAAATTCTTTCTACTGCAGTTATACCATCTCCATGATTGTATTTAGGAATTTCCGGTTGAATTAAAATTTCTATGTCATCAAGCCAAGGAGGATAGTAGGAGTTTTGTTTTCCTGAGAGTTTGTGGTGAAGTTTAATGAGCAAAGACAATATGCTTTCTTTAATTTCCAAAATGGCTGTAGTTAACTGTGGAGCTGAACCAGGAGCAGACCATTTACTTGAAGTTTTGGGACGAACCACCTGATTTGCTTCACTGCTACTGCGATTGATGATCTCCTGGAACTTCTTTCTACGCTCTGCTACTAAGCTGAAAACTTGAGCTGTACCAGAATTCTACCATTAAGAAAAAAGAAAGAAAGAAATCAAGAGAAGTTATTCCATGTCAAGTTTAAAACATACTAGTACTACTCTTTCCAAAGGGAATGTTCACCTCTCTTCACCTCTCTTTCTCAAATATACTTAATCCCACTCAATCTGAAAATAATAAAGAGGAAGAAGATTATTAAAAATAACACCTCTTTTGCAACCTCCTGGGCCTATCTACCAGAGAAAATAGACAAAGCTTAAGTAACATCCATAGCACAGGTGGCAAACACAAGACCCATGGGCCTAATCTGGCCCTCCACCTTGTTTTATCCAGCCGGCACCTTGTTTCTACCCAGCGGCGGCACAGAGCTCTCACTTAACTGTTAAGGAACAGTTACATTTAGACAGTCCTAAAATTACATTCAGCCCTTTGAGGGCAACCGTGAGGCTGATGTGGCCCCCAGTGAAAATGAGTTTGGCACCCCTGATCTATAGTCATATTAAAGAGGAATCATAAACTAAGTTCCTCATCTGTTTAAAGGAAGAAAAGATGTTCTACCAACATTTGTCATGAATACTATACTCTACTAACTTTTAGAAGATTGCTATATTTTCCAGTTAAGGGGCAAGTCAAAGAACATGAATAGAGGACTCATGGGCATAAACAATGGGGTGGGGATTGACTGTGGAAGCAGGGTAGTGAGGCGGGGAGAGCAATGGGGAAAAAGTTGAGACAACTGTTAATTGAATAATAAAAAATAATTTAAAAAGGAAGCCCTGGCTGGTGTGGCTTAGTGAATTGCGTGTCAGCCTGAGAATGAAAGGGTCACTGGTTCAATTCCCAATTAGGGGACAGGCCTGGGTTGCAGGACAGGTCCCCAGTAGGGGGGTTTCGAGAGGCAACCACACATTGATGTTTTTCTCTTTCTCCTTCCCTCCTCTCTCTAAAAATAAATAAAAATAAAATCTTAAAAAAATAAATAATAAAAAGAAGAAAAAGTACTAAAATATTAAAAAAGAAAATTATAAATTAATTTTTTTTCTAAGTTAATCTGAAGTGTTAATTTCATTTTTAAGGAACTTCAAAAGTTTGAAAATTCTAACATATATACTTAAAGTTACTAACATGAAATATAAAAATCAAAAATCAAATTGATCTGTTTCATATTTGAATGTCACTATAATTTGCTATTTGAATAGATTTTTTAAAACTATTTTTCTTGATTCCTTTCTAAATAGCCTTTTTCCTAAAGTAGTCAAACTGCATTTGGTCTCTTAGAAATAGTCTTTTAATTAAGATACAAGTCAGCTTAATGGACTTCATTAATTTTTGAAGCAAGAATAGAAAGAATGCTTCAATATAAGTTGAGCTTTTATGAGGTAGATTATAATATACATTATTTTTCAACAACCAAGCTGTTTTTCTAAGTACTCTCTCTACTAGCATAAGAGGCAAAAGCTCTCTCTTATAAAGATTCCAGTATTTTCATCAAAATTCTTTACGATGTTCACAGGAAGAACATATTGTCAAAGGCAAAGAAAGTTCCTACAAATAGACTCTACTATGAGAAATGTCTGATTAAATGTTCCCTACTCACAAAAAATATAAATTGTAGGAATCAGAGGCATTTAAGTTTAGTTCTTTGGCATGTCACTTCAAGATATTTCATTTTTGCTTTTTAAAAATTAATTAAGCTACATGCAATAAGAAAGCTCATTTCAAAATGAGTCCAATATAGAATATATGGAATTTAAGGTTTTGTTGTTCATTTTATAAAGTTAATTAATTGCCACTGAAGCAAAAAAAAAAAATTATAAATGGCCATGCTGCCAGCAAATAAAGCTTAAATCTATTTTGACTTAGGAAACATTTATTTTTAAGATGTTAGTAACAATGCTAAATATAAACAGATCCAAATATACTGCTTATAATTGGTCTAAAATACTTCTAACACTATTAAGAAAACTCACTATTAAATAAATACACGGTATTATTTTTTAGGTTTGATAATATGAATTTTCTTTAAAATTATGCCTAAATCACTATATAAAACACACACACATCAAAGAAACTTTTTTAAATTTAAGCATATTAATTAAACATACATATAGACACACAAATGCTTCAATGTTTTTCCACATTTCCAGTTAAAGCCATATTGCTAGTTAATGCAAATATCATATACATCTACCTCTCTTTGAAGAACTTTAGGCCGTCGTGAACTCTGGCAGATTAAAGGAAAAAGATAGGTGAGGAAGAAGTTGCTTAGATATATCAGAGGAAATAAAAGACAATTCATAGTTATCTATAATCACATTTATTTTTGTTTCAGATATCGCAGGATGATATAAACAATATATCTATCTCAACATAACATAAAGCCTTTCCTTTTTTCTTTCTCTTTTACACTTACTTGTAAAGAACCCAAGCTATCAGAGCTGGTACTTGCAGGTGATTCTCTCTTCACTTCAGGAGCAGTCTCTGGAACTCTCACTCTAACATAGTTTATAAAGTGTCGCATGTTGGATACTAAATTGCTGCCAGGAAACCAACTGTCATGACAACGTTCTGGTCCACACAATGATGCCTAAAACACAGGCGTAATGAATATCAAGTCTTGTCAAGTAAGGTTGAAACTACAATTGAAATACAATAAGCCCAAATAATCATCCACTGTCTGTCATTTTCCAAAATCCCTCTAGCCTCATCCACAAATTATAAAGTACTAATAAAACCAAATTCAAACACAACATACAAGAATAAATTTCTCAATATTAATATAGTTCAATGAAAGTCAGCTAAATTTCTCCTGAAAAAGTACACTTTTTGATCTGAAAATACTAACAGTACAGAATATTTTTCCTTGCCCATTGGTAACAATTCATCATATAGCCAAATAATGGTAATTTGGACTAAGTGTGAAAAAAGTGAAAAACCAGCTAAAAGTCTGACCTAGTCTTAAAGGAATCTTAATGATCCTTTAATATCTATTGAAGAATATATGTTGATTCAACTTAGACTATGGAGTAATGCCTAGTCTTTTTACTTGTTTGTTTTTTGCTGTTGTATTGTATTTTGTCTTTTTTGGAGGAAAAGGAATGAGGATATTTTATATTTTAAGATGAATTTGTAGAAACAATTGCTTTTATGTAATAATATTTCTAAAGTCCCAAAAGACCTTAACTTATATACTTAAGTACTTTAACTTTTCTCCCATAGCCCTGGCTGGTGTAGCTCAGTGGATTGAGCGCGGGCCTGTGAACCAAAGGATCATGGTTCGATTCCCAGTCAGGGCACATGCCTGGGTTGCAGGCCAGTTCCTGGCAGGGGACACATGAGAAGCAACCATACATTGATGTTTCTCTCCTTCTCTCCTTCCCTTCCCCTCTAAAGATAAATAAATAAAATGTTTAAAAAAAAAAACTTTTCTCCCATAAAACAATATTCACTGCATTAACTTAAAATCTGTAAAAAAAAAAAAAATTTGCTACTCAAAAATGATCCCTAATCAAATTATTAGACTTTCTAGATTGAAGTGATTATTACCAGTAATCAATGTTATTAGCATAACACAAAAAATTCATTACCTACTTTTCTCAAATCTATGATGAATTTACAAATTTCAAATTCAATAATTCCACAAGTAGAATTTAATATATCAATGAAACCTCTAAAAAACCATGAATTTAAAGATCAAGAGGGCCTTTACCAGTAGTTCTCAAGAAGATCATATATAAGTATGATGGTTTCATAAATACATTTCAAGATAATATATTACCTTCATTAAGGCATGTTTAATGTCAATATTTAAAATATAACTATTTACCTCTTCATCTGATTCCTCATCAGCTGAATTTTCGAGTCCTAATTCAATCAGGTATAAAACCATGCAGAGTACATGTTCTGACAGATTTTGATGATCCATCAAAATCTTTAAAAGGGAAAAAAATGCGTCATAATTACTTTTTTCCACAAAATATATTTCTTTAAATATCCCAAAACATTTTAATGTTATACATAAAAATAACAAACATATATGTATATAAACATATAAGATGGTCAAACATGTAAGTAAAGCTACATTTTGGTGAAAAGACAAACTAAAACCAAAAACACAGGTTCCCTTGCAAGATTACATATATTTTAAACAATATCTACAAATAAGAGTTCATGATATCCTAAAGGTTAACACATTAAACAGTCCACTAAAGTCATTATCATAAATATACTAATATCTAAAAAAAAATTTAACAAGAAATTTTTACAACCTAATTTGTTGATACTCTTCTACTGATGACAAGGATATAAGATAAATAGGTTTGTTAAACAGGATAGATAATTCATGTAAATGTGTTTAGCATAGCACCTGGCAATATATCTGGGAACACAATAAATATCTATGGAACATTAATGGTCTTAAAATCTATGTCTCAAATTAAAATTCTGAGCCTGAGTATTTTGTGTAAATGTGTATGATAGTTTGTGGTTTATATGGGTGAGAAAGGAAAAAGAAATGCAAATGGTTAGCAAGAGGTTTCTCTCAGGAAGCATCAATAAATTTGACCTTATACATGGATTATACAACACAAGGCTTACGCATCTTATGCATGATTGTGAGGCTAAACTATACCAATCACTCATTTGATATGATGCAACAAACTACTAACCAGAATGGACTGGTAGCTTTTATGTCATTCTCACTGTAAAAAAGCTATCTAGCCAAATGATGGAAGGGGTAAGAGGAAAATGTTCTGCAGGGAGTGGCACTGTCAGCTGTAGGTGAGATTGCAGAGGGCAAAAAGCAAATAGCATAGGCTGAACCTAATAGAAACTGCCCAACTCGATGAGGGGGCTCAAAAGGACTTAGTCACTTAGGAAATAATCTATTGTAACTAAAAGAATAAAGACTTTAAATGCATTTAGTTTCTAATGATTATTTTGACTACTGAGAAGGCTTTTTCTTTCATCTTTTTGTGGCAGAGTGGTGAGGAGCATAGACTTTCAAAACCTTTTGAAAATTCTGTTTATATCTAACAATTTGACCTTGAGCAACACACTCTGGCCTTAATTCTCTCATCTTTAAAACTAGAATAATAGTCCAGAATTGTTGTAAAAATGACATAACTTAATATGTGTGATTTGCTTAATATAGTATCTAGCAATCAGTGTTCACCAAATGGTAGGTGGTGGAGGTGGTGGGAGGAGCAAAAGCAGCAGTAGGAGGGGGTGAAAGCTGGAAGGCAATAGATGTCATTGTTTCCAATCCACTCCTTCCTAGAGGGGAAACCAAGGCTCAGCCACGTGCTCAGCTAGAGTAAGCAATACTAGAACACAGACTTCAGGCTCCCAGTGATTACCTATCATTACTACACTGCCTCCTCTTGAAAAATAAAACATTATAAACTAAATTCAAATAAATTTTGGTCTGAAATCCTGTGACTTTCCATTTTACAGTTCCAAATGAGTAACTTAATAGCTAAGAAAAAAATCATTAGATACTGCAAAAAACTTTTTAATGATTTTTTGGGAAATTTTATTAATATGTTCTATATTAATGTTCTTTATTGAATTTATTGGGGTGACATCGATTAATAAAATTATATCATTTTCTATATTAATGGTTTTTAAACAATGGCAGGAGAGAAAATGGCTTACTGACATTGATTTTTAGAAAGCTGACCTGCCAATGCAATGTCAATTACAGAAGTCTTCTTCTTCTTCTTCCTCTTCTTCTTATTATTATTAAAAAGCTATTACAAAGTTCAGACTTTTAAAAATTTGTTCAAATTAATCTTGTAACAACTAAAACACTACCACTCTATTTTTAATAAAATACTGTCTTTACATTAAGCAAATAAAAAGATTGAAAAATAGAACTTGAAAAAATACAAATCATTTGAAGGCTTTTAAATTTTTAAATTGTTAATTATTGACCTACTACTTATTAATTATAACAGTACTCAACTTCTCCATCAGAAGTACTTATTTAATCTCTAAAAGTCAATTATCATATCTGAAAAATGAAAATAATAAAACTTTCACTCATAAATTTTTGCAAGAATTAAAGTAATATATATAAGTATATATAAAGCATTTGAAACAAAATCTGGCACTAAGTAAACATTCAAAAATATCTGGTATTTATAAAATAAATACAAATATCTTTTTAGTAAGAAAAATATTTTACTTTTTTAATGAAGAAAATTTTAAATCATTTTACTGAATAATCCTCCAGAAAATTAATGAAAACTCATTCAAGGTATTTTTTGAAGCACATGTCTAAAACTTAGCAAGAGTAACTTTTACAAGTAAAATGAAAAACCTACTGGGGTCATAGGGTAGAGCTGAAAAAAATGGGGAGATACAAAAATCTAAAAACATAACTTCATTACATAATGAACATTAAGAAAACAGTAAAGTGTTAACTAAATTTAATATATATTTTCTTAAGTAATTAAACAATGTATATGCAATAACTGGAAATATGTGTAACAAACATGCTTACTATTCTATGTTTTTTAATTTTTCAAATATTAATAAGGAATAATAGTTTTTATATCAAGTTATATGTTTATTATTTCTGTAATTATTTTATAAATGTCTATAGTAATTTTCTCTATATAATGTAAGTATAGTTCTTTTGCCTTTAATCTCTTATCCAGATTAAATCATAAATATGCCTATTTTATATAAGTATACACAATACTCCACAAAATGATGCATGTAACTTGAGTACACAATTAATGCTAGCCAAATAAATAAATCAGTTCTGTGTGAGAAGATCCAACAACAAAACAAAATCAAAGTAACAAGAGTAAAAGTGCCATCTTTTGAGTTTCTAGGGAATGTAACAAAAGCAAAATCTTAATGATGTCACACAGGAACCCTCCATGTCACATTCCTGATCAGAGCTAAAAAACCCAGAGAACAATCTTAAACGCAGGGCCACTGGCCCCCATGGCTATCATCTTAGTTGTGTCACTATAGTGGACACTGGTGGTTGTCTGGTCCCTGTTGTTCACCTCATTCCTGCTGTAATCTCACCACATTTCACTGCTAGTCCTACAGAAACCATAAATAAATATTCTTAGCTGAAACTGGACAGCATGAATAGTTTCCCACAAAGAATGGTACAGCTATTCCATTATTTTTAACTTAGAATTCACATAAATGTGTTTATAACATACCCTCACACATCTCAAATATATTAATACACTTTGCTTTATAAATGGTACTTTTATGTAAATATTATCCTTTAGCACTTTTATTTGAAAATTATGGAAATAAATTCTAATCCGAGTCATTCTATTCAAATTACTACTGTACCTTGTAAAGCAGAGTGAATAGCACAATGTGTAAAGTTTTACAGTGCAAAAGTCTCATGAGACCTTTATAGCTGGGATGCAGTGGTGTCCTTTTCTTGTAGGGAGGCCAGGGATTTCCGGGGAATTTTCCGCTCTGTTTTAAACTGTAAAAATAAAACAAAACTAACATTAGATGATAGATGCAAGATCAAGCTGTAGTTTAAATAATGATTTATAGGCATTAATTTTTGTCACATTTTTATATGCAGTACTATTTTTTTTAATCCTCACCCAAGGACATACTCATTCATTTTGGAGAGAGGGGACGGAAGTGGGGAGAGAGAAACATCAATGTGAGAGAGAAACATCAATTGGCTGCCTCTTGTATGAGCCCTGACTGGGGGACCGAACCCACAACCTAGGCCTATGCCCTGCCCGGGATTCAAACCCACAAGCTTTCAGTTTATGGCAGCAGTTATCAAACTCATTTTCACTGGGGGCCACATCAGCCTCACAGTTGCCTTGAAAGGGCCAAATGTAATTATAGCACTACATAAATGTAATTACTCCTTAACTAGAGGCAAAGAGCACAGCACTGTCACCAGGTAGAAAAAAGATGCCAGGCCTGATTAAAACAAGGTGGAGGGCCAGATTCGACCCACGGGCCTTGTGTTTGCCACCTGTGGGTTATGGGATAGATGCTCCAACCAACCGAGCCACACGAGCCAGGGCTATGCAGTACCATGTTTAATCAAATTGCTTAAAAATGCCAAATGGACATCTATTCTCCCCACAATGAACATTATTATTGCCTTTTTATAATGGATAAAAATGAGTAGAGAAAGTTGAGAACTAAATAAAAAGAGCTAAACAAAAACAATTTTCTAGTTGCAACAACTGAGCAAAAATGAGCAGAGAGAGTTGAAAACTAAATTAAAAGAGCTAAACAAAAACAATTTTCTAGTTGCAACACGTGAACAAAATAGATTACGTAAAAATTTTCCCACTACAGTTGGGAAAGCTGGATAAAATATAAAACATAACCTTTTGAAGGCATATTTGAAGTCACAAAAAAGAAAGTAGAGTTCCCCCAGGTACCAGGAAAACAATTAACAAGCACTAACACTGTTTATCAGTGGCTTTTAAGTCTTTGAGCTGGCAGATTTCAAGGTGCTCGACCTGCACAACAAGGCTCAGAGGTGGAACTGAGCTCCCACATAAAGCTAAGATCTTTGAAAAACTTTACCCTCAATGAAACTCTCAAGGAAAAACAAGAGTTTGTCTGACTCTTCTGTGTTAGAAAAATAAGATTCCTAGGAAGATAATAATTATAAACTTGTATGCAACAACAGAAGACTCAAAACACAAAAGGCAAAATCTGAAAGAATTACACAGAGAAACTGACAAATCTACAACCATAATAAAGGATATCAACATACTTCTAACAGAAAGCCCAAGAAAAATAAACTGGTAAGGACTTTGAAGATTTTCAACAACACAATTAACAAGCTTGAACCAAAGACAAAATTAGACAATACACATAATTTTAGGTACACTTAGATTTATAAAAACTGATGAAATAATAAGATACATAGCAAATCTCAACAAATACAAACAGAACATATAGACCACAACGACTTATCACAAGGCAAATAAAACTAGATAGAAATCAACTAAAAGATAACCCAAATGCCCCCAGTAGACATTTTAAAACACCATGTTCAAATCACCCCAAAATTAAAGCCCAAAGTTTAAAAGATCCATCAAGACACTTGAGAAAGCTCTTCATAACAAGCAGCCAGAATTAGCAGATAACTGAAGAATGCCTCTAACATGGAAGCTAGACACTGAACAACAGAAAACTCGACTTACAGTAAACAAGTATTTTGTAGGTAGGAGGAGAGCCTTAAAATTTTTTTAAAAAAAAATTAACTGCCAAGGCAAATCAGTTGCATATATGACTCAAGGAGATGCCATGGAAATGTTCTCATTTAAAAAAAGGTTTCTGCTCTGCCTGGCTGGTGTGGCTCAGTGGATTGAGTGCCAGCCTGTAAACCAAAAGGTTACAGGCTCCACTCCGAGTACATGCCTGGGTTGTGGTCCAGTTCCCCAGCTGGAAGCATGTAAGAGACAAGTCATCAATGTACCTCTCACACACTGATGTTTCTCTCTCCCTCTCTTTCTCCCTCCCTTTCCCTCTAAAAAGTAAATAAAATCTTTTTTAAAAAAAAATAAAGGTTTCTATATAATAATTTAGTAGCTACATATAAGTATAATTTTCAAAATAATCCCAATAGTTTATGGTAAAATATTTCAACTATTTTATTTTGTTTAGTACAGAGAAGCAATTTTTAGTGTTTGTTTCTTTGTTTTCTTTAAGCACTAGCCCCTAAATATGCAGCACCCACCTTAATAAAGTGTTTCAAAATAAAGGTTGTATATTTGTATAAAGCAGCAGGTAATACATCATTTTGACTGCTCTTTTCAAAGTATTAATGGAATAATGCAAATGAAAAGCTACACGACAGCAAAAAAAATTAAGTGACTCAAACCAACACCTAATTATTGATTAGTTTGAGACAAAAATGATATATATAAACTCATACATCATACTTTCAAACAGGGGCCAGCAGCCATTAACCTTCAAGATGGGAGATGGGAAGCAACAAAAATATCAGAAATTATAGTTTAAAAACTTTACTTTCTGGATGGATTTAAAACAGCCACTGTATAAAAATCATGTTTGTCTTTTGGAAATGGCCTAGACAATAGTTCTAACACTGCAACTGACAAATATATTTCACTGAGCTTCTCTGGGCCACAACATCTTCAAATGTAAAATATAACACTGAATTGAATGGATGATTTTCCAAGAGTTGGTTTGTTTTGTTTTCCCTTCAAAAGTTGACCTGCCCATGAAGAGGAGTTATTAGTTGGGAGGAGCAGGAGGAGCGGGATGAGTCCTACCACCACTCTCTTAGGGCTCCTCTGACTATTGCAGAACTCATTTTCCACTGATCGCCCTGAGATATTTTACAGAACCTGGATAAAAGATCTTAAAGGCCTTTTTCAGCAATACAATCCTAAGATTCTAAACATTTAAACATTACATAAAGCAAATGGTTTATTTTCACTTAAATTTGCAGCACAAAAACTTAAAGAAATTTATCTTTCATTCATTTAGCAATTACTGATTGCCTACAAACTGCCTAGCACTAAGCTAGATTCTGAGGACATAATAGTTCTAACTTATCCAGTCATGTTTCACTATTCTTCAAAACATCTTTCTACTACCTTCTTGTATATAAAAAGATCACACTCAGAAAAATCAGTTTAACTTTGAACTTTAAAACCAAAAAAAAAAAAAAAAAAAAAAAAAAAAAAAAAAAAAAAAAAAAAAAAAAAAAAAAAAAAAAAAAAAAAAAAAAAAAAAAAAAAAAAAAAAAAAAAAAGAAAATGACCAATAGCCAAAAAAATATTAAATCCCATAATTTAGGGTTATTTTCCTAGTTGTGTTCTAATAAGAACTGAAACAGTCAAATGATATAGCAAATAAAAGATATAAAGAAAACAGATGTTATGTTTCACATACAAAATATATTTCAAAAAAATTTAAGATTTACATTGAAACACATTTACTTTATACAAAATGTTATTAGACAAATATAACAGATTCCACATAAATTTTCAAAGATTAACTTACAAGAAAATAATTTAAAGGTTTTAGCCTGAAGCTGTACAGTATATTTATTTGTCATCTGTTATTACTGCTTTATTTAAATTACATATTTCTTTTAAAACAAAGATTTTCAAACTGCCAAAAAACACCATATCACTTCAGAAATGTTTCTAAGAAACTACAAAGATATGGTACAGGAACTCAAAAGTCAAATGGAAGAAATGGGAGAATTAGAAAAAATGAAGAATAAAATGAAAAAAGGAAAATTAATAAAAATAGCTCTGAGGATATGATTTTCTCTGACTATGTAAAGCTGCTTTAAGTCAAAATATGATATAGTTCTAAACAACTAACAAAACAAAGTAGATTAAAAAACACAATACAACCTGCAGACAGAAAAGATTGCCTGTATGTCCGTATAGCTCTAAACTAGGATTCTCAACCTTGACACTAAGGACATTTGGAACCAGACAATTCTTCGTTTGGTGCTAGCGTCTACTGGCGCAGTGTTCAGACAATGCCAAGTGGCCATGGAGGACAAATTCACCCCCGGCTGAGAACCACAGATCTAAACGAGCTCAACTGAAATGCTTTGTGAAAAATAAAAGATGCAATTCTGGTTGCTTTACGGAGGCCTAACATATAGTAAGCATTTGATAAATGTGTATTGTTAAATTAAATTTCCTCTTTTAAACTGATTACAGGAAGTGTTTAGTGACTTTCAAGGCTTTGAAAGTTACTAATTTCAAATTTGTATTTATTACAAAGTAAAAGAGAATAATAAAAGTTACTATTCTTTTAATTCTTATGTAATGCTCCAATGACCAGCCCCTACCACCGCCTCCTCATAGAAAGGCAGTGCCACCTAAGACAACAGTACTTACAAAGGCCACATTAGGTGTTTCCATGCAAATGCCTACTCTCCGCTATCTTTTCATTTTTCAATGTGAATCACTCAAATTATTTATTCAACAAATATATTCTGAATGCCTACTATATGCCAGCACTAAGAGAATCAATGAAGATATAAAAGAGATATACAGACAAAATTGTATTCCCTCAAGGAACAAAGAGTCTAGTAAAAGCCTACAAGCAAACACATAATTACAAAACCACATGATTAGCACAGAAAGACATCACTGAGAAAACAGGGAAAGGAGAACCTCAGAATATGGAAAGATAGGGAGAGATGTTGATGGGTAAACTAGGGTTTCATTTTTGTTTTGTTTCGGGGGTTGTATGCTAAAACTTGGCACTACAAACTTTCTTCAGATATACCTGTGATGGATCATAAATTCAACATACCTCTATCATTGCAAAGAAAGTCTTGGCAAAAGAGAAGTTTCAGTTATACCTAATACGTTTACACTCTGATAGTTATCTAGAGAAATATTTTCTCAAAATTAAAGACATATATCATTAGAAACTTGTTTTTTAAATGTTTAACTTCAGGAAAACACAAATAAAAGATAACCTATGATGTTCAGAAATATAATAGGATTACTGAAGTTTAAAAATAGATGGAATTAATATCTCAAAAACAGTCTATAACAAAAACATACAAAATTGAATTCATTCAAAAGATACCCATCAAAACTTTATTTTCTGGGGACTTCTGGACAAGATGGAGGCATAGGTGGACACACTGCAGCACCTCGCACAACCAAAATTAAGGACAACAAAGATTTACAAACAAGAAAACAACCAAAAGGAACTGAAAATTGAACTGTACGGAAGTCCGACAACCATTCATCCAGACCAGTAAGAGAGGCGAAGTCGAGGCAGGAGGGAGCAGATGTTCGTGGACCCAGGCATGCAGGATCCCCAGGCCTCCAGGTGGCTAGTGGACCCTGGGCATGGGGTGGCAACGGGCAGACCCAGTGAGGCCGCTCAAGGCAGCTGGCTGACCAGACAGTCCCACATTCATGTGCAGATAATCCAGGCAAAAACAGGGAGCAAGACAGACCTCGCAACCCAGGGCTGCAGCGCCGGGAAATAAAACCTAAAAACATCGATTAAAAACATTTGTGGGGGTTGAGGTGCCCAGAGAGACCCCAGCCTCACAGGAGAGTTCGTTGGAGAGACCCACAGGGTCCTAGAACGTACACAAGCCCACCCACATGGGAATAAGCACCAAAAAGGCCCAATTCGCCTGTGGAAAGCAGCGGAAGGGACTGTAATACGAAAGAGAGCAAAGCAAGCACCATTGTTCCCTCTCAGACTCCACCCCCACATACACCATCACAACCCAGCGACTGGGCTACCCGCCCTGGGGAACACCTAAGGCTCCACCATTCACTACTTAACAGGAACGACTAGACCAAAAAAAAAAAAAAAAAAAAACCTCAAATGGGAGAACAAATCAAAGCCCCAGAACCAAATCATCTAGGCAACCAAGAGATAGCCAACCTATCACATGCACAGTTCAAAGCACTGGTGATCAGGATGCTCACAGAATTGGTTGATTTTGGTCACAAATTAGATGAAAAAAATGAAGGCTATGCTAAGTGAAATGAAGGAAAACGCACAGGGAATCAATAGTGATGGGAGGAAAACTGGGACTCAAATCAATGGAGTGGACCAGAAGGAAGAAAGAAACAAACAAAAAAGAAGGAAGAAACAAGAATTCAAAATAATGAGGAGAGGCTCAGGAACCTCCAGGACATCTTTAAACATCCCAACATCCGAATTATAGGGGTAGCAGAAGGGGAAAAGGAAGAGCAACAAGAGGAAAAGGTATTTGAACAAATAATAAAGGAGAACTTCCCCAATCTGGCAAAGGAATTAGACTTCCAAGAAGTCCAGGAAGCTCAGAGAGTCCCAAAGAAGTTGGACCCAAGGAGGAACATACCAAGGCACATCATAATTACATTAGCCAAGATTAAAATGAAGGAGAGAATTCTAGAAGTAGCAAGAGATAAGGGGATAGTCACTTACAAAGGAGATCCCATCAGACTGTCAGCTGATTTCTCAAAGGAGACCTTACAGGGAAGAAGGGGCTGGAAAGAAGTATTCCAAGTCATGCAAGTCAAAGACCTACATCCAAGATTGCTCTATCCAGCGAAGCTTTCATTTAGAATGGAAGGGCAGATAAAGTGCTTCTCAGATAAGGTCAAGTTAAAAGAGTTCATCATCACCAAGACCTTATTAGAAATGTTAAAGGGGTTCCGACCAAGATGGAGGCATAGGTGGACACACTGTGCCTCCTCTCACAACCAAGATTAAGGACAACAAAAATAAAAAAAACAAACAAAAAAACAGAACAGATAGAAAATTGAATTGTATGGAAGTCTAACAACCATTCACCCAGAGCAGTAAGAGGGGCGAAGTCAGTGGCCAGCGAAGAGGGGTTGCGGCAGGAAAAAGCAGGGGCTAGTGGTCCCAGGTGCACAGGTGGCGGTTGGCATACCCTAGGCATGTAGGAGGCCGTTACCAAGCACAGGGAGGCAACGAGCAGACCAAGCGAGGTGCACAAGGTGGCTGACCCTGGTCACACATTTGTGCACAGATAAACCAGGGGAAAACAAGCAGCAAGACAGACTGCACAACACAGGGCCCCAGTGCCCAGAAATAAAGCCTAAAAGCACTGATTGAAAACACTTATGGGGGTTGAGGTGCTGGGAGAGACCCCAGCCTCACAGGAGACTTCATTAGAGAGACCCACAGGGTCTTAGAAGGTTCACAAGCCCACCCACGCAGAAATCAGCACCAGAAGGGCCCAGTTTGCGTGCGGAAAGCGGCGGAAGGGACTGGAATCCGAGAGAGAGCAAAGCAAGCACCATTGTTCCCTCTCAGACCCCACCCTCACAGCCAGCATCACAACCCAGCCACTGGGTTGCCCCACCCTGGTGAACATCTAAGGCTCTGCCCCTCATACATAACTGCTGTGACCAGACTCAAAAAAACAAGAAAACCAAAACCAAAAATGGCTCAAAGGGGAGAACAGATCAAAGCCCCAGAACTAATTCATCTAAGCAACCAAGAGATAGCCAACCTATCAGATTCACAGTTCAAGGCACTGGTGATTAGGGAGCTCACAGAATTGGTTGATTTTGGTCACAAATTAGATGAAAAAATGAAGGCTACAATAAGTGAAATGAAGGAAAATGCACAGGGAACCAGTAGTGATGGGAGGAAAATTGGGACTCAGATCAATGGAGTGGACCAGAAGGAAGAAAGAAACAACCAAACAGAAAAGAAGGAAGAAACAAGAATTCAAAAAGATGAGAGGCTCAGGAACCTCCAGGACATCTTTAAACGTTCCAACATCCGAATTATAGGGGTACCAGAAGGGGAAGAGGAAGAGCAACAAGTGGAAAACTTATTTCAACAAATAATAAAGGAGAACTTCCCCAATCTGGCAAAGGTTTCCTAGACTTCCAGGAAGTCCAGGAAGCTCAGAGAGTCCCAAAGAAGCTAGACCCAAGGAGGAACATACCAAGGCACATCACAATTACATTACCCAAGATTAAAATGAAGGAGAGAATCCTAGAAGCTGCAAGAAATAAGGAGACAGTTATCTACAAAGGAGTTCCCATCAGACTTTCAGCTGATTTCTCAGAAGAGACCTTCCAGGCAAGAAGGGGCTGGGAAGAAATATTCCATCTCATGAAAGGCAAGGACCTACATCCAAGATTGCCCTATTCAGCAAAGCTTTCATATAGAATGGAAGGGCAGATAAAGTGCTTCTCAGATAAGGTCAAGTTAAAGGAGTTCATCATCACCAAGCCCTTATTATATGAAATGTTAAAGGGATTTATGTAAGAAAAAGAAGATAAAAAACATGTATAGTAAAATGACAGCAAACTCACAATCATTAAAAGCCACACCTAAAACAAAAACAAAAACAAACTAAGCAAACAAATAGAACAGGAACAGAACCACAGAAATGTAGATCACATGGAGGGTCAGCAACAGGGCAGTGGGAGGAGGGGGGGAGGTACAGAGAATAAGTAACATAGATGGTGGGTAGAAAATAGACAGGGGGTGGGCAAGTATAGTGTGGGAAATGTAGAAGTTAAAGAACTTATGACACGTGGACATGAACTAAAGGGGAGAATGTGGGTGGGAGGGGGTGTGCAGGGTGGAGGGGAATGAAAGGAGGGAAATGGGACAAATGCAATAGCATAATCAATAAAATATATTTTTTAAAAAATGAAAAAACTTTATTTTCCACAATCAACAACATTTAAACTACTTTGTTAACTATTTAAAAGTAATATTCACTTTACTTTGGCTAGTTCCCCAGTTAATAGCAGTATTACCACATTTTTGTAGATAAAGGTCATCTCTGATGTCAGACCATTTTATTCTGTTAACTTGTGCCTCCTCTAGTGGTTTAAAATGGAACAACACAAAAACCAAGCTTTGAATTCCCACTGGTCAAATAGTAACTAAGTTTGCTATTTTTTTGATTTATGTTAATATATGGTATTTTATAAAATTTACTTTTATCACATTAAAATCAGATTTTGTATCAAAAATTGTGAGAATACAAATCTCAGCCAGATTATTTTTTAATCTTAAAATATCTTCTCCTCGCAGATTGAGAGCATACTTTAATGAGAACATAATCAACGTCTGTGTTAGAGCTGAAATTTTTCTATATAAATACAAAATATCAATTATCATACTAATCAATAGAAAGAACTTACAAGGCTGTATATCTGTCCATTGCAGACTGCACGTCTCTCCGGTAAACTGTTCGAAGAATGACCATGACGGGGTCAAACTCCTGATCCCAGACTTCAGCTATTATTCAAATGAGAGTTGAAACAGAACAGTGTCTTCACAGAAGTAAAGTCAATCTCTAATGACTAATTACATTTAAGTATACTTTAATTTAAAGGATGAGCTAGTTTAATGTGGCATAAATGCCTTAATAAGCTTGATGTCATTAATACTTTCTAAATCGAAAATCATAATTTCATCATTATGAATGTTGTTTTCTTAAGTTCAGCAACAACTACTGAGCAAAAAGTTGTACAACATGACAATGCCTCACCATAGAAGTTTAGTACATTAGAGGGTTTTTTGTAAATTGTCAACTAGAAAGAAACGATGCGTTAAACTTTGGAAAGTTGTCAGAGTATTGACACACTGAAGCTGGTAACTGATCTCTCACCTTCCCCAGAACTAGAAACCACTACCCCACGTGTGCTGTGTGTGCAACTGGTGGCGTACAAGATGATTTTAAGTATTAATTGTACAAAGCTTTTTATTTTAGCAATTACATAATTATATTAACATGTATTACAAAATTGTACATTATAAATAAAACCCATGATCTCACTAACAATGATGCATATAATAAGGCAAAGTTTAAAAAGTGAATGTATTTAAGAAAATACAGCATACTAAGTATATAATAGTGGAAATGGTATTTAGATGTGGCAAAAATCTACAGCATGGCCTGAGAATAATAATTTTAGAAATTATTAATGCTACCCCTTTCCTAAATTAAGTTTGTTGCCCTCTCACTCTCTCCAGCAGAATCCTCGACACTTGAAAACACAGTAAGAAGCTTAAGCTTCTCCCTACAAATAATTTCAACTTTCAGGCATAAAAAAATCTTTTAACAATTGTACCCATTTTCAAGTAACATGCTATTCATCATAAATTATAGCAAGTATGATTTAAGATCTTTAAGATAGTCCTTTACAAAGACAAAGACTTTTGTTATTATTTCCTATTACCATTTATTGTCCTTCACTTTAACTCTATTAATTTATAAAATGAAAATGCCAAGGCTTTTATCAGAAGTATAAAACCATAGCAACGGAAGAAAACTTAGTGCTTAACTAGTTCAGCAGGCTTCAAGCAGTGTTCCACTGTAGCTGAATTTCCACAGAGGTTTTAACAGGGGCCACGTTAGGGGAAAGGAGATGGCAAAACAGCCAAGAAGCTATGTCCACTGCCCAGACACACTTTAACCAGAATAGGGTTGCATTTGGTGCAACAGATTCACTTAAGGTTTAGTTCCCCAAAATTAAAAATGGTTTATTTAATCACTTCTGAAAAGTTTAAAAACCATTCATTTCACAAATAAATCAAATTCAAAGATAAAATGATTTCCTCAACATCACACTACCTAATTCAGTAATATATTTAAATGTGACGCTCAACTTATTTTTATTTTTTAATGATTTCATTGTATTTTTTCCATTATCATTTTTTTCTTTTTTTAATTACTGTTCAAGTACAGTTGTCTCCATTTTCCTCCCACCACTCCTCCTACCCCAGCTATCCCCACCCCACACACCCGTGATCCTATGCCTCTTTGGCTTTGTCCATGTGTCTTTTATATGTTCCTTGATGACCCTTCCTCCTTTTCCCCCCGATATCCCCTCCCATCTTCAGTTTGTTCTCAATTTCAATGTCTCACATTATATTTTGCTTGCTTGTTTGTTTTGTCGATTAGGTTCCACTTATAGGTGATATCTTATGGTATTTGTCTTCACTGACTGGCTTATTTCACTTAGCATAATGCTCTCTAATTCCATCCATGCTGTCGCAAAGGGTAGGATCTCCTCCTTTCTTTCTGCTGCGTAATATTCCATTGTATAAATGTACCACAGTTTTTTTTGATCCATTCATTTACTAATGGGCACTTACATAACTTCCAGCACTTGGCTATTGTAAATTGTGCTGCTATGAACATTGGGGTATATAGGTTCATTTGGATTGGTGTTTCAGGGCTCTTAGGTTATAATCCCAGCAGTGGAATTGCCAGGTCAAAAAGCAGCTCCACTTTTGGTTTTTGGGGAAATTCCATACTGTTTTCCACAGTGGCTGGACCAGTCTGCATTCCCACCAACAGTGCACTAGGATTCCCTTTTCTCCACATCCTCGCCAGCACGCTGCTTATTGATTTGGTTATGATGGCCATTCTGACTAATACGAAGTGGTATCTCATTGTGGTTTTAATTTGCATCTCTCTGATGGCTAGTGATGCTGAGCATATGTCTCTGGGCCTTCTGTATGTCCTCCTTGGAGAAGTGTCTGTTCAGGTTCTTTGCCCCTTTTTTAATCGGGTTGTTTGTTTTCCTACAGTGGAGTCATGTGAATTCTTTATATATTTTGGAGATCAAACCCTTGTCTAAGGTATCATTTGCAAATATATTCTCCCATACAGTTGGTATCCTTTTCATTTCGCTGACATTTTCTTTAGCCATGCAGAAGCTTTTTATTTTGATGAAGTCCTATTTGTTTACACTTTCCTTTATGTCCCTTGCTCTAGGGGACATATCAGTGAAAATATTGAGGCATGGAATATCTGAGATTTTCCTCCCCGTGTTCTCCTACTAGGACTTTTACAGTGTCACCCAAATTCTTGACCTAATCTTCAAATGCCCAGAGCTCCATCTGAGTATCTAAAACTTTATTGCATATGACATTCATATTATAGAGCTTGTTCAAAAAATATATTCTCAGAATCCATCCCCAGAAATCCTAATGAGAGCAGATCTGGGCTGAGACACAGGAAACTATGTTTTCAAAAAGGACCACAAATGAGTCTGACAGATTATTCCTCACCTCACTTTAATAAGCACTGCAATATACAAGAACACCACTCTACTTGAAAGCTTACCTGAATTTTAGATACAAAATGTTCTCTACAACAAAGAAAAACAGCTCTTTTCCTTTAATGGAATATATTCCATTGAGAGACTCTGGAATGTTCTTTATACTTTTGTGAACTCCTGAAAAATTCCCACAATAAGACTTACTCTGCTGTGTTTTGCCAAACACAGTACATGGTCTTTACAACTTCAAAGTGGGCATCAGTTTTCTGCTTGGACAAGTGTTGAGGGGATCAAGAAGCATGCAACTGCTACTTTCTCAAAATTTTAACTTACACTAGTGAAAATGTCAAAGTAAAAAAAAAAGACTATGAATCAAGACTTCATCTACTTCTGGCTCCTGTCAAACATGTCATCTATGAATCTAAAGGGAAAATCTTAGGAAACCAACCACTCAAGGAAATGGATTCTATCTATTTATATAGGATCAAAATGTAAGAAAATGTTTCAGCATTCTACACAGATTTTAATTTTAACTGTTTCAAATTAAAATTTGGGTAGTGAGAACCAATTCCAAATCAAATTAGAGAGCAAATACACTCAAAATGTTTTTAGTGTATTGAATTGATTATGCTATTACACTTGTTCCAATTTCTCCCCTTTACCCCCCTCCTCCTGGTGCCTCTAATTCCCTTCAGCAATCCCTACTCTTGGTTCATGTCCATGGGTCGTGCATATAAATTCTTTCACTTCTCCATTTCCTAAATTGTTCTTAGCATCCCCCTGTTTATTTTGTACCTACCAATTTGTACTTCTTAATTCCTGCACCTTTTCTCCCATTCTCTTCTTTCCCTCTTCCTACTCTTAACTCTCCAAATGATCTCCAAATCTATGATTCTGTTCTTGTTCTGGTTGTTTAGTTTGTTTTTTAGATTCATTTGTTGGTAATTGTGAATTTGTTGTCATTTTAATGTTCATAGTTTTTATCTTTTTCTTTTCTTAAATAAGTCCCTTTAACATTTCATATATCAATGGCTAGGTGATGATGAACTCCTTTAACTTTACCTTAACTGGAAAGCACTTTATCTGCCCTTCCATTCTAAATGATAGCTTTGCTGGGTAGAGTAATCTAAATTATAGGCCCTTGCTTTTCATTTCTTTGAATACTTCTTGCCAGTCTCTTCTATCCTGCAAGTTTCTTTTGAGAAATCAGCTAATAGTCTTATGGGCACTCCTTTGTAGGTAACTATCTGCTTTTCCCTTGCTGCTTTTAAGATTCTCTCATCTTTAACCTTTGGCATTTTAATTATGATGTATCTTGGTGTGGCCCTCTTTGGGTCCAACTTGTTTGGGACTCTCTGTACTTCCTGGACTTGCATGTCTATTTCCTTCATCAAATTGGGGAAGGTTTCCTTCCTTATTTTTTCAAATAAGTTTTCACTTTCTTGCTCTTCCTCTTCTCTGTCTGAGACTCCTATAATCTGGTTGTTGGTTCATTTGGAGATGTCCCAGAGGCTCCTTAGTCTATCCTCATTTTTCTTTAATTCTTTTTTCTTCTTGCTGTTATGATTGAATGCTTTTTTCTTCCTTCTGTTCCAAATCATTGATTTGATTCTTGGCTTCATCCCCTCCACTGTTGGTTCCCTGTAGATTTTTCTTTATTTCACTTAATGTAACCTTCATTTTTACCTGAGTCTTTTTTATGCTATTGCAGTACCCAATGAGTTCTTTGAGCATCCTCATAACCAATGTTTTGAACTCTGCATCTGATTGGTTGGCTATCTCCATTTTGCTTAGTTCTTTTTCTGGAGTTTTGTTCTGTACTTTCATTTG
Organism: Anoura caudifer; assembly: GCA_004027475.1. NCBI lineage: Eukaryota > Metazoa > Chordata > Mammalia > Chiroptera > Phyllostomidae > Anoura > Anoura caudifer. Next base: position 122,325 of record PVKU01004441.1, read on the forward strand.
GACCATATTTCTTTGTCTCCTCAACTTGGCGGCTTCCCTGTGTTTGTTTCTGTGTATTAGGTAGAGCTGCTTTGACTCCCTGTCTTAGTAGTGTGGCCTATTATAGAAAAGCACACCTGTAAGTTGTGTGGCCCAGAGCTTTAGGTAATCTCCAGAGCAGGGCAACCTGTGTCACCACTCTGTGGCTATGTGGGCAAGGGCTCAGAGAGGGGACAATGCCACTGCCTGGCCTCTGGTGTTTTGCCTAGTAGGCAGCTATCTCCCAGCACTTGCCCTGTTGCCAGTCTCTTCATTTTCTCCCTGCCACTGGTGCTCTTCCAGCTGTTGCCCTGGTGCTGAATCCCAGAGTGGGTGGGTATGCGTAAGTCCTAAGATAATCATGGACCCTTTAAGAGGAGCATCCTGAGAATACAGCAGTTTCTTCTGCTGCCCCAACCCCCACTGGTTTTTACAGCCAGAAGTTATGGGACTTAACTTCCTGGTGTTGGAACCCTGGACTGTGTGATCTGGTCTGTAGCTGGGATCCCTTACTCCCAAGGTAACCCTGCTGATTTTATCCACCGCATGTGAATGTAGGAACCCTCTCTGTGCCACTCCATGTCTCTGTGCCTCCCTGTGCCTCTTCACCTCTCTGCGCCTCTCCCGGTCTCTGCCCCTCCTACCCATTGGATGAATGTGACTTCTTTAAATCCTTGGTTGTCAGACTACTTATACAGCTTGATTATCTGATGATTCTGGAGAGTATTTGCTTTGTAGTCTATTTTAATTTTTGCTGTAGTTGTGCAAGGAGTTGAAGCATGTTTACCTACACCTCCATCTTGACTGTAAGTCTCAAAATATTTTTAAGTATATATTTTGTTTCATAATTTGTGGTTTACTTACAGTTCATTCACTAATGAAAATGAATTAGATACAGTTCATATATGGAGTTCCTTTTATAATTTAGAGTCATCTAAGAAACCTTATTGTAATACAAAACCACAGATTTATAAATAAATGGAAGCAATATACTGTATACCATAAAAGACAAGCATACATCTATATAAGAAAGTTGAAGAAAAAACCCAAAGCTGAATAAATAGAAGGCAAAATATTTTATTTCAGTATACACAACTCACCTTCAGAAAAACTGATACTGAAGACTGTTTATGTATATAAACGTACCTTTAGGAGTATACATTCCTTGTTGCATAGAACCTCCAGGTTCAAAAACAGGAGCCTTAAAATCAGCTACAGCTGATAAAACTGATTCAAAGCTGTAACTGCCTGGAATAATGCCACTTTTGGGATTTGGATTTTCTGGAATATGATGTATGTGTCAAGAAAAAAAAAATCATACTGTATTTGTCACATACATTGCCATTCTTTGTGTTAACATTTTCACAAAGTATTCATCAGTTTACTTTTTACTTTGTAGTTTTTACTTGTAGATGTGTGACTTACAAATAAAATATAACTAAAAAAAGAAAAAGAAAAAATCATAACTAAAAGTCAGCTTTATAAACTTACCAAGGTACCCTGGTGTTTTTGTTTTTTTAAAAAAAAAGGCAGAGTAATTGTCAGTAATATACAAAGTTAGCCACAAGAGGATTATATTACTTTTTATTGTGAATTTTTTAAATATTTTTAATCTAGAAGCCAACTAATAAGCTATATGCTGAACTGTTCCCAATTATATTACCCCCCCCAAATTAATCGAATTTCAGAAAAGGAAAAATAAAACTTTAAAAAATTTGATTGCCATTTATCATTTTGCAAATGTACTTTTCCTTAGAAAATTGAGAGTAGACTAAATATTAACCAAGTTTTTTTCTGAGTAAAGGCTGTGTCCCCAAAAATACAAAATGTCATCCTCAAAATAAAAAGATACTAAGAAAATTTTTCAAAACATGGAAACAAGAAAACTACAGAATTTTTTCCCACTAGTTTCACATTAAAGTATACAATTCTTTTAAACTCAAAGTTACAGAGAATGCTTTTGCTCTGTCTGTTCAGCATTGATACACCATATATAATTGTTAAAAGAAATTATCAGCCCTGACTGGTGTGGCTCAGTTGGTTGGGTACTGTCCCACAAAGCAAAAGGTTACTGGTTCAATTCCTGGCCAGGGTACATGCTTTGGTGGGTTTGGTCCCAAACAGGGCACAAATGAGAAGCAACCCGTTTAATGTTTCTCTCTCACATCGATGTTTCTCTCCCTCTCTTTCTTCCTCCCTTCCCCCTCTCTAAAAATAAATAAAATCTTTTTTTAAAAAAGAAAGCATCAACCAATATCAAAATGATGCTGCTTATGAAAATCTTCAGTTATCAAACAGGCATTCCAATAGGAATTATTTTACAAAATTATAGCCAATTATTCCAAACATATTCACTAATATACAACATAAATGTGGTCAAAAATGTACAAAAAAAAATTTTTTTCACAAGATAATGTGACCTTCACCTAAAACACTATTAACAATAACAAAAAATAATGTGTATATTGTATTCCTGTACAAAGTCCTGTACAAAGAATCATGTATTTTCAGAGTTTGTAAACAATAGTTCTTGCCCTTAAAAATCTCTTGATTTAAAGCTGAATGCTAAGAAAAACTCCTCAGAATGTTTAAAACCCTGGCAATAATAATTATAAGGTATATATTTCTACATTTTAACCATGAATTCCAGCCAGGTTATAAGATAAAGTAGACCTAAGCTGCCTTTTCCATAGTGTCCAGCTTCCTTTCACTAATGCTCTCTCAGAAGGTCATACACACCCTTGGGTGCCCACAGCCATCAGTCCTGAGGTCTAACGAAAGTCTAACAAGAGAGCTCCCTGGAAAGCAACAATTAGAAGCGAAACATCTGCCAATAGCCCTGAACATACAGTTGAACAAACAATTGGAGTTCTTTTTGCCATACTATTTTTCAACTTCAAAAAAATTTTAATCAAAAAAAGTAACGTATCTTTATTCCATAAAAATTACTTATTATTTAGATCCTACAACTATCAGAAAATTAAACTTTTAAAAGGATATGAGGTCCAGCAATGAACTATGTGTCCTGTCATTCATACACAGCTGGGCTACCATCTCTGCCCTGAGAATCTCATCATCAGACATTCCTAAAATAATTAAAAACAGAATTAATAAATTTGAATATATATAAATTATAAAGAAACAACTTATCACATTTTATTAAGCTGTTTTACCAAAAATCAGATGAGTCCAAAATTAAAGAGCAAAGAATGTAATTACTCAAATATAACTGCATTTTAACTACCCTGCAGTTTACAGTACCCTTAATTAAGGTTTTTTAAAGGATATTCTAAAAGGAGTATTAATAGTATAATATATCAAGTTTGACACACTGATTAAATATGTCCACATTCCTTTCTTTTATCCATAAGGCAGTTACTAACATTGGGAGGGAGAGGAAAGGGAAGAACATAGTTATTACCCAAGTAATAGTATTAGTGTTTTTTACCTAAATGTAAACGAAGACTCAAAAGAATCACAAGAAATGTAAGAGCGCCTTCTAACATTGATCTCTCATGCTCCGCATCAAGTACTGTGTTTTGATGTTGTGATGCCATTGTCAACAAATCCACTACCTTAAATCTATAAGAAATATTTGAGACAGATTTTTTGAATGTTACAAGAAAATAACTTAAATCTCAAATACTTCCTAATACCTATCTTAATAAAATTAGGCTTACCTTTCAAAAACAGATGAAATAAAATAATCTGGGTCAAGTCTAGAAGCACAAACCTTTAAAAGGCAAAACAAAAAACAAAAAAACCCACACACATTATTTTTCAATATTCAGTTTCACTTCTTATATCAATCGTGGTTTGTTTTCTTTTTAAATTTTCTGTATCTTATGATGTTTTGAAATCTTGGGGAGATCTTACAAACTCAGAGAGAGACTACCCCTCTCAGAGAGAGCTAATTCCTAAATATAGTAAACAACTTACTTGGGAGCCAGCCTCTTATATGCCAGTCAGTCACCCCTTTAATCTAACTCTCACACATCATGCCAATATTCCCTCTACCCTAAATCAATATAGGACCAGGTGCCAGATAGCTGCGGACAGCCCCTATGCCCCCAAACCCACCAAAATTATTCAAACTAGCCAATCCTAAAGTGTTTCCCCTGCCCTGACTTGCCTTTCCTGTGGAAACATCACAGAACAAAGTTACTGTTCCAGTATTTCCCTTCACTCCTGCTCCTGAACAAATCTAATGCTTCCTCTGTGGTCCTGCATGATGTGGCATGCCCCCTTCTGTTAGGAAATGAAGTGATAAATTCTTTCAATAGCAATGACCTCTCCATGTTGTCACTTAGTCACCTCTATAACTTAGAATCCTATGAGTATAAATGAGACACTTCTAAAGTACAACATCTGCATTATCAAGTCAGCTTACCTGTAATAGGTAAATGTCAGGATCAATCATGGAATTACAGAAATGAGACTGAACATAGGTCATGGCTTGTCCTTTGATTTGGAGACCATTTCTTACCCACATATTGCTGTGGATTTCAGCAAGACTTGCCTAGTAAAATAAAAATTATGTAAATTGGACAAAGAAGTCACCTAAATTCAATCTTCATAAAATTGTGTTATATTGAACAATCATTTCAAAATATGTATAACTAACAGCATGAGCCTGACATTCTGTTCAATGTTAGTTTAAGATATTCAATTCAAACATATACTTTAAAATTTTTAAATGCTTTATATAGTCCCCTCTTTTGTAAATTTATAAGTGAGTTAGCTTACCATGATGGCTCCTGGACATACTTATAGCAATATTCAATGAAATCATTCATAAGGAATCAGTGATACTTACACTTAACTCTTCCCTCCTCAAAACAGAAAGCCATACATAATGCTTAAAGAACACAGGAATAAGTATAAAACAAAACTAAGTGTTCAAACTCAAAGAATATAACCTATATCTTTAATCACCCTAACTCAACTTTCAATCCAAACTAGTCACTTTCCAAATAACTGGCAGAAACGACAGGGTCATATCAGAATAAATTCTCTTAATATGTTAATATTTAATTTTTCATGTATTTATGCCCTGTATCAATTAAAACTTAACCTAGTCATAACTTCATCTCTTATTGTTCCTAAACCTCAGAGTTAAAGTTCAATAATGATTAGCAAATGTAAAATAAACAGAAAAGCAAATATAAGTGCAAGCCCCAGAAATGTACATAAATAAAAGGTTGGCACACAAAATTAAGGTGTTAGAACTGAAAAAAAACCACAGAGTTTATTATACAGGCTAATTTTTCTCTTTTTTATCTCCTCTCACTCACAGATAGGGAAACTAAGAATCAAGTAGGTGAACCGCTGCAAACAACATGGATAATGAAATAAAGGTGGCACAAAGGCTAGAATCCACCAGGTCTACTGGCTCCCAAAACAATCTATCAAGTTCCTTTGTAAGTAAATAGAAGGGGGAACCCCCAAAAAACAAAATTTATTTATAAAAAATTGTGTATTTATTCCGACACGTTTAAACTCTGTCACCTTCAAGTGCTCTCCATTTGATGCAATACACCTATCAAGACATTTTTTTCCGCTGCTCAAAACAGTTTTTGAACCCCTCAATTTTGATGCCTTTTAGTGTTTCTGCCATTTTTTGTTTCACCTCTTCCATATCAGCAAAATGTTTCCCTTTGAGGACTTTTTTCATCCAGGGAAACAAAAAAAGTCACTCAGAGCTAAACTGTGTGCACAGGGAGGGTGGGGCATGGGGTCATGTCATTTTCGGTCAAAAACTGCTGAACACACAGCGCCAAGTGGGCAGGTGCACTTGTAAATCACCTGTCATGAATGGGCAACTGCACTGAAGGAGCCTTCAAAAACATTTCACTGAAGCCAAATGCAGCCTCTCACAATACCAGCTGGTATACTGAAAGGGTTGGGTTCCTAGAACATTCACTTAGTGGGGGAAGCCTGTATTACAAAAGGCCCACCCTCCAGAAGATAACTCCAGTTTTTCTAGGGGGGTCCCTCCTTGTATAGTAAAAAGAAATCCTAGGAAAACTATAACTAAATATAAATCACATAAAAGCAAAAACACCTAAATGTAATCTGGCAAAAATACCAAAACTGAGTTTAAAATTTTTTCAAACATTTGGCTATAAAAACAAAGGTAATGGGATAAAAATAAGGACAGACTCATTTAACCAAAGAATTCCATTCAAAATGTTTAAAAACCTGAATACGTACTTGAATTTGGAGTGGGTGAATCATTAGTTTCATTAACATTTCCTGATCAGGTAAAACAGAATCCAAATCTAGTTCTTGACATTTCACAGCCTATAAATTATAATTAGAAAGTTACTAATTTAATATTTATTTTAATGTTAGAAAAGAGAATGTTTAATGACAGTCTTACCTTACTCAAAAACATAGCATAGTAACGATGTAGTGGCAGATGAAAAGTAACTTGGTTTGGTGCTGGCTGGAATAAACAAACAAAATCCATAAGTCAAAGAATGGTTTACAAAAGTTCAAAGAAAGTTTTCAAATGCTAAATCCACATTTCACCTTGATTTATTCCTGTATTTTTAAATCAAAACTTAAAATTTTAGAAGATACAGCTTTAAAAACCGCTGTAGATAAAATAATTCCATTTTAAACACCTAAATAATGCAAGTTCCTTAAAGGCAGAAAATGTATACTACTTGACTCTGAATCCTCTGAAGCGTCTAGCACACGGAGGCGGGAGAGCGGTCCCTTTACAGCAAGCCATTTGGGAATCTTCAAAAGCTTGCACAGAGCACATGGTAGTAATAAGAACAATAATGGCAGCTAACAGTCATTGAGCACTTACCACGTGCCAGTCCCTCACGTTATTCATATTTCCCCATTTAATCCTCCCCCAAACCCTGTGGAGTAAAAACTATTAATTTTCCTGTTTAGAAAACTTAAGTACTTCCTAACAAGTAGAAGGAGCTAGTCTGGACTTCACTGTTACACTCAGAGTGTTCAGAGGCTCTGACTATAGTCCTAAATTGAGTACAGGTGAAGTGCTTGCTTAGGTTCCCTCATGACCTGGAGGAGATGTTCCCCATATCAACACCAAACACACAGCTTCCACAAGAAAGCTTAGTACTGCATAAGTTAAGGACCTTTGGCATCTTTGTGAGTACTGTGAAATTTGTATTTAAATCTGTGAATCCCATGGGTCATGCCATCACTATAGGACAAAAATATATAACAGTTGTCTCTCTTAAACAAATAAGAAAACATAAAAATTAAAAAGGTATTATTTGTTTTTAATGCTTTTATAAATTTTAGTAAAGTCTTTTTGTGTAAAAAAAAATCTTATCCAGAGCATTCAGATAATTATCTTAATGTGGTACCCATAAAGAGTTATAAAGAGCTGCAATACGTCACCATCTCTGAAAGAGTTTTTTCAAAACCAATATGAGAATAACATCCTCCTCAATATGTGAATAAAAGTCTATAGCAAGTTATTCCAGTAAATATAAGTTTGCCTTCCATAAAAAGGAATAAATTCTGAGACATGCTACAACATTGATGAACCTTGAGGACACTATGCCAAGTGAAATAAGCCAGACACAAAGAGACAAATACTATGTGATTCCACTTATATAAGGTACTTCATCAAAATCATAGAAAGAGAAAGTAGAGGAACTTAATGGGTATAGTTCCGGTTTTGAAAAAAAAAGCAGAGGTTCCATCTGCCTAGGGTTCAGCAATCAGAGGGGGTGTTAAAGTAGTGTGAAATATGGTCTTCCTTCTATATATGCCATATTGTGATGCCACCTTATAAAAGGAATAAAAGGGGCTTCTGACAGCAAGCTTGGCTGACCAATTAGAAGCCAGCCCTTTTTTAACTCATACAGGGCATGTTCTATGCCAACTCGTCTCAAATCATTATTAATAACAATCATGTTTGTTTCCAAGCCCATACAAGAACGCTGACCAATTAATAAAAGTTGTAACATACCCTTCCCATCAATCTCCCCCATCCTATTCATATTTGCAGTCACTTTTAACTCTTCAAATAAAATTAATTCACTCCTGACAAATACTGAGTCATACACATTTAAGCACAGAATAAAACATATACCCTTCTCTAGGAAAAGCAAACATAATTAATGCATTGTGGAAAATGTCAAAGAACTGGTCTCCCACTTCTCTTTGTAAAAGCTTAATAGTATTATTCACTCTGACTTCTTTCCCTTGTCCTATGAAGTGCTCTTCATTATTTTTAATGTTAAATGAGATCTGTCAGTTCTTTTCTCAAATGCTTTTACATATATCACAAATATACATACCTCATCTACAAAGTTTATAGCATCAAACCAGTCTTGAAGAGCTTCAAGGCAGTATCTAACAACATTTCGAGTATATTCTTGAGTTTCCTAAAATAATAAGTTATATGTTTTCAGTATATATGTATATTTTCACCTTCAAGTTATGTGCAATACATAAAAATAAGTTATATGCACTATTTTAATATATAATGATAAAAAAGTTTTTTCAAAATAACCACATTTGCCATTTCAAGAAAGCATCCCTTTGCAAACTAATAGTATCAATCTGAGACAATTATGAAAATTAAAGAACACAATCTGTTACCTATTATATGATATATTCCTTAAAATGAATCAAAGCTGAAATAGGTTTGTATAATATAAACCAGGTTTGATTTCAAGACATTCCTCACATATTATGTTTCCTAATGTTACTGTTTAACAGGTACAGAGCTTCTTTGGAATAATAAAATGTTCTGGAAATGGATAGTGATCACGCTTGCACAACACTGTGAACACACTTAATGTCACTGAACTGGGCACCTAAAAATAGTTACAGAAATAAATAAAAAGAGCAGAATATATGAGCACTGTAAGCAGCCTGTGAATATCTTTGTTTGCAACAGAATTTAGAAGAAAAGAGGATAAGTGTATGCTACTAATGTTTCATGGAGAAATGGATACAGTGAAATAGGCAAGTATTAAGTTAAATGGGAAAATAAATCATGATTGCCTTTGTGAAAATAAAAGAGGCAAAGAATTTGAACAGACACTTCTCCAAAGAGCTACAAAGTGGTAAATAAGCGCATGAAAAGATGTTAAACACCATCGGCCATCAGAAAACTACAAACCAAAACCACAATAAGATACCATCCACATATATTAGAGTAGCTATATTTTAAATGTAAAATAAAAAATGTTGGCAAGGATATGGAGAAAATGAAACTCTCTTACATTGCTGGTGGGAATGTAAAATGGTACAGCCACTTTCAAGTTAAACACAGAATTAGCAAGCAATTCTACATTCACATACCCAAGAGAATTAAAGCATATATATTCACCCCAAAATCCATATATCCTTGGCTGGGTGGCTCAGTTGGTTGGAGCATTTGGTCCCATGCACCAAAAGGTTGTGGGTCCAATCCCCAGTCATGGCACATACCTAAGTGGCTGGTTCAATCCCTGGTCGGGGCATGTGTGGGAGGCAACCAATCCATGTTTCTCTCACATAGATATTTCTTTCTCTCTCCCCCACTCTCTCTCTCTCTCCCTACCCCCCACCCACTCCTTCATCTCTCTCTGAAATCAATAAACATATCCTCAAGTGAGAATTTTTTTTAAAAGACTTGTATACAAATATTTACAGAAGCATTATTCATAACAGCCAAAAAATGAAATCAACCTATAAATGGACAAGTAAAATTAGTATATCTATGTGATGGAATACTATTCAGTCATAAAAAGAAATGAAGTACTGACTGATACTTGCTGCAACACAGTTGTACTATAAAAACATTACACTAAGTACAAGAAGCCAGACACAAAAGGCCACATATTGTATGACTACATTTATATGAAATCTCCAGACTAGGTAAATTCATACACACAGAAAGGAGATCAGTGGTTTCTAGGGCATGAGAAGAGGTTGGAATGGGGAGGTATGAGGATTCAGGATTATGTTCTGAAATTTGTGGTAATGGCTGCACAACTTTGTGAATATAAACTACTAAATTGTATACTTTAAAAAGGTTAAAATGTCCCTGGCTGGTATGGCTCACTGGACTGAGTGCTGGCCTGTGAACTGAAAGGTTGCCAGTTCAATTCCCAGTCAGGGCACATGCCCGAGTTTCAGGCCAGGTCCCCAGCTGGGGGGCATGCAAAAGGCAATTTATAGATGTTTCTGTCACACATCAATGTTTCTTGCCCTCTCTTTCTCCCTCTCATCCCCTCTCTCTAAAAAATAAAATAAATGAAATATTTTTTAAAAATACGTTAAAATGATGACTTTTATGTTATATGAATTTTAAATATGTTATATATGTAAATATATTTTACATATGTAAATTACTCCAGGCCTTTAAAGAAAGCTAGGTCTCACATTTATTGATGATGTCTCCTTCATCCTGTTCAGTCTCCATGTCCTGATAATTCTTCCTTGATATTATCATGTAAATTCCCTCCTACTTCCAACTATTTCTGCTACCATCCAGACAAAATATCACATATCCAGTATCCTTGCCAATATTCACCCTGTTTTAATCTATCCCATAAGAGATTTATCTTTATAAAAATATTATTTTACACATTCTGTTCCCTATCTCTTATAGGAAAAAGTTTAATGGCACTTATGTTACCATAAATAATCTGTGATAACCAAACTAAATTGGCAGATAATGAATAAAGAAACTTTTAAAACCAAATATTCTCCCATTTTATCAAGTGTTTGGGCAAAAGAGTATCATTAAATGTACCATCTTGACACTAGTGTAAACTGACTCAATTCTTCTGGAGAACAAATTAAAAACTTGGTATCAAGACTCTTTTAAAAGGTGGCCTGTTAATTCCATTCCTAAACACAATACATTTAATAATCTATTCAGATCATCTCTCTCCCCTCTCCCCACTACTAATACACCCACCCCCTCCAAAATTCAGTACACACTATTTGCTAGTTATATCATCTTTGGCAAACTACTTAAATTTTATGAGTCACCATTTCTCCATGTGTAAACATGAGAATTAATACTACCACCACCTAGTACTGTTATGAAGAAGCAAATGAAATAATGTATGTCAAGTGCTCTGTGTCATCATCGTCCAGCATTACATCTGGCAAACAGTTAAGTGTCCCACAGTCATGACCAGACTCAACTTCTGTCCCGTCTGCAGTAACCCAAAGGTGCCACTAGATGGAGATTTTATAGCATGTTTGTTCTGTTCAAAAAGCAAAAATTAACACTATTCTAGAAATGAGCCATCTTTTATCCACTCTATTTGTTATTATCAATCTAGCATTACTTGTTTAACTATCCCTGACCATTTTCAAAAACCAAACAGCACTCAGGACAATCATACAAAGTAAGCTATAGGTGAATTTCCCTTTTTGATTGCTAATCTTTTAGTTTTTTTTAATCTTTTAGTTGTCCTTTTTTAATCTTTTAGTTTTCAGTTTTTTAATTAGATAATATAAACACAAAGAAATAGCTTTTTAACTTTAAATAGTAGTCATTATTCTAGTTTACATTCCTAAAACCTAACAACACTGCTGCTAAAGACATGCTTGCTTAAGAGACAATTATAACAAAGTGATAAAGAGCACCGGCTCTGAAATCAAATGAATTTGTTTTCAAACTCAGTTTTCACTAGTAGCTGTGTGAACTTGGACAAGTTATTTAACCTATGAAAGAAAGATTATTTACTTCATAAGATGCTATGAGGATTAAATAAGAATGTAACATAAAGAATATAGTGTAAAGAGCTATGCCTGGCATATTGTAATTGCTCAAGAGAACATTTTATCTAGAAACTCAATACTGCCTTAATGGGGAAAGTACTCTCAGGTACTACCAGGACAATATGAGCTTGTTTTTGCTCTGTTCTCTCACATCATAGCTTGAAGGAACCCTAACACACTGTAATCCTGGCCTTCAGATACTAAAATATAAATTACTGCCTGGAAACAATGATTTCTTGTTTTTACATACCCCAGCTTCATAATCCAAATTCATCCTCAAAATATTTGTCCAATAATCCTAAAATAATGTCTTTTCATATCAACGTATCAACCTTCCCTGTTAAGTCACTATCTTCTGTTGGCTTCAATAATACTAAATTCTTCTGGTTTTTCTCCTTTCCCTCCACATCTAAATGTCAGTTCTTTCTTCAGGGCCCGCTGCTCTTCCTTTCCTACTTTACCTCATCCCATTGCTGACGATAAATACCATCTACATTCCCAAGGCTCTAAAACTTATAACCTTAGTCCGGACTTCTCTTCTGATCACAAGACACATGGCGCCATATAGTACAACTCATCCCATCTCATCTATTCCAACTGCCTATTCGCTATTTCCACTTGGATGTTTCATAGGCATCTCAAACTTAGCATATGCAAAAGTAACTCTAACCTCTCTAAACCTGCTTTTTCTATCAATCTTTTCTATCTTGGTACATAGTTACCCAAAAGTCTTTCTCTCTCATTCATCAACAACATCCACCTAAGTCTACTGATTGTTCCTCCAAAATACATCTTCAATATCTAAAACATATCTTGAATACATCTTGAATTTCAAATCTGGATTTCCTATCTAAATTATCACAGCATCTTAATTGGTCTATTTGCTTCTAGTCTTGATGCTCCCCACACTCCCCTCAATCAGTCCTCCCAACAACTACAACGATCTTTTAAACCTGAACATTGCTCTGTGGAAACTATTGGGATGATTCTGAAGGCTGCAGCTACAGACAACTGGCAACTGGCAGCTTCATCACGATAACACGCCTGCTCATGCATCACGCCTTGTACAGAGTTTGGTTTGGTTTTTTTTGCGATACACTGAACCACTCAGGTGACTCAGTGCCCTACAGCCCAAATTTGGCACCCTGTGACTGCTGGCTTTTTCTAAAACTAAAATCACATTTGAAATGGAAGAGATTTCAGACCGGTGATGAGATTCAGGAAAATATGACGAAGCAGCTGATGGCTATTGGGAGAACTGTGTGAGGTCCCAGGGTGCCACTTTGAGGGCACCACTGTCCTATGTACAATGTTTCTTGTATCTTGTATGCACTTCAATAAAAGTCTCTATTTTTCATATTTCATGGCTGGATACTTTCTGAACAGACCTCATATTTTGAGAATTAGTACAGAGAAATGCCTATGTTAGAATGAAAAAGAAAAGAAAGAACACTGTATCCTGAGGAATGGTAATCCAATGAAGGCCTGGAGGCACAGGGCATAGTGTAGGAAGGTGAATTATGAGAAACAGGTTGAGGGAAAATTATGGAGAATCTTAAATATCTCCACAGAAAACTCAGATATTATCCTGGAGACAGATTAGAAGCTGAGTAATTTTTAAGCAAAAAAGACATATCCACAGAACTTAGATAACTAACTTAAGTACTGGGATAGATTAAAGTAGGAAGAATTTTGTGGTAGGTAAATGAGTTAAGAAATTGCCTTAACAACCCAGATTTTTAAAATATACAGAAATAAATTAAGACAAAGGAGTGGGAGGGACACATTTCTGGAATGGAAGAGAGGATTCATGGCAACTGGCACAGTTTGAACAAAGCTGGTATAGAAAGGGGAAAAGGTTTCTATATTAGACACTTATATCATTTTAAGATACCATTAAATGATATAAAGGACACAGTATGAACAGATGATTTTAAAAAGTTAGTTAGGGACCGGAGAAAACATGTCCCATAAGGACAGCTACATAAGTAACCAGAGCCGTTGGAAATTTGAACCTGGCTAGACTGCACCAACGTTGTGAGTCATCTGTGTTTAGAGGATAGCTGAAGTCATGAGAGAAAATATAAATCTGCATAAAGAAGCACATGCACTTGAAGAGTATATGAAAGAGTGCCTCATAATTACCCTGTGGAGAATGACAGGCTTTGCTAGCCTTCATTTTGCTCTTTTAAAAATAAGGAAAAAGACTGAGACTGAGAAGTTCAAATAGTTTAAAATGAGTTGATCGAGTCACATTAAGTAGAAAGAGGCAGAGCCCAACCAGAATCCAGGGTTTCAAAATATTTCTACAAAACTTTGTCCAGCATGCTTACTGGTACAGGCTAGCAAGCTGGACTTCATGATATCCATACAGCAAAATCTTAGTCAAGTCCTTAAAGATCAACGGATTCCATTTCTCTGGACTGTCCAAGGACTAATACTTCAAAATAAAAAAGTAAAATATATATTTGTATAGAAAGAAATAAATACATGAAATTACAAATAAGCGTTTTCTTATGCAATTATAAGAATGTATGTTACTGCTCTTTTACCCTTAAATACTGATTTTGTTCCTAGAATCTTAAAAGTGCAAACTTTATTGAGAACTATCCTCATCCCTTAAAAGACAAGACAAATTAGGCAACTAACTGATCATGGGTAAAATGAAACAAAGATGAGTGTAGGAGTTCATACTCACAAGGGAAGGCTGGAAAGATCTTATAATATAAATTAACTCCAACCTGCCTAAGAATAATAGTTACCGTCTCAAGTCAGCCTTTATAGAGCTGAGTTCAGAATTAAACACTGCAATATTATTATATACAGGTAAACAAATCAATGTTTTCACTTTTTTCTTAATTATTTTAAAGGTAAATATAGAAATTAACAAAAATTAACATACCCTAACTTTACAATGTGATAAAAGCCCCCACATTGGCTGTGCGCAGGCCTCAAGTTCAGCAGCAAAGGCAGCATAGTAGGTCTGAGACTCAAATTCCACATGTTCATTTAGTTCTCGCTTGTTTAAATTCATACCTTGCAAAAATTAAAAGATATAAGTCTTGCTAAATGAAAACAAGATTTTTATATTAAAAATCAAGTGAAATACTTCCCAGTACCAAACACATTCTGATATACATACGAGTGGCAATATGTATAGAAATAAATAAATTATTAAAATACAACAATCTAGTCCTTGTGGAATTATTTGCAAACTAGATTTTCTTAGAAACACCTTGTAAATTGGTTTCTTATATAATTAAATATATTAAATTAAAAAGTCAAAACTATTTTAATTGATGCTAGTTGAAATTTTTATGAAAGCATTATGAAACTTCTTAGAGAATAAAAACTTCCAGATTAATGATTTAAAATGCTAAAAAAATTACATTATTCTCCTGTTTCCTTTTTAATATTATGACATTTTTAATAACTCTCTGATATACCTTCATGAATTCTTTATTAAAGTACTTACAAATATCAATTAATTCAAATGAGACATTTTACACATAACCTAAATGATATATTATTATCTTTTCATTAGTGTTTGATAGTTCCATATTAGGCATTTTGTAAACTAAAGAAATTAAAAAACTAAAATTCATACCTTGAAAGAAAGATACAAAGTTCATCCATGTAACTAACAAACCATGGTCCTCCAAAAACCTTTTAGCCACACTTTGATGAGAAAGGATATTAATAAAGTCACTGACAAGAGGCCAGTAAGTGTTATTCTTCAGTAATGCTTCTCCACAGTTCACTACCACATGTAAACTATTTTCTTCATCTAAAACAGACATACACAGCCCAAAATAAGTTTTTTTAAAAGCTTACAATGACACAGATTATACACTTTAGAATTAGAGACACCTAAGTTCAAACCCCAGCCCGCCATTTAATGCCTACATGTCTTTAAGCATGTTACTTAGAATCTGAATCAATTTCTACATCTGTAAATGGAAAAAGACCCATATCTTAAGGGAATTAAATGATATGTTAACATAATATTGTACTTAACACATTATTATAAAAAATTTTTACCCTATGTTTAACATACTATGTTTATAAAATATTTTCTTGATTCTAATGACATAAAACAATATTTCAATCCCAATCAATAAAATATTTTTATCCCTAGATTAATCTCATTCCATCTTAGCAATCAAATCTGTGTGATTTAAGGAATATACATGTAATTGCTTTCTTCTATTCAAAGAATATGTAAATATAATTTCTTAGCAAATACAGTATTTCAAAAATGAACGAAAATACACATAAACATCTTAAGCCTTAAAAAAACCCTCAAAATTTAAATACATTGTTGGGGGAGGTGGTGGTTATGCATATAAAACCTTTACTATTAGAAGTTTTCCCACACATGCATCAGCTCTCTTAAACTCTTCCAATTTAACTGGATGAACAAGCCCCAATTCCCACTGTAAAATACACTAACAACCACAGTACACAGAATGCTCAAGTTAGCAGCCTATTCCCTAGTGTACAACTCAAGTATGTATATGCTGATCCAGAGACAGTTTTGTTTCTGTTCATGCAAGTTGTTCTTTTTATTATAATTAGAAAATTTAAATTAAAAGTATACAATCTGATGAAACATGAAAGCATTAAGAGAAACATTACAAACACCGGATCATAAGCTTTTGAGAGACAATAAAAGTGCCTGAGAAAATGCTAAAAAAATCTTTGAGTGGAAAAACATTTTACACTCAGATTGCTTCACTAAGATCTAATATTCCTATTCTACTTTAAAGAAACTGAAACTAAAAATCACAGATGATGTTTTACAGACAATGATATGTATAGGAAAGATGAAGAACTTCAGTTCAAGGAAACCATACCTTAAAAATGCTTTGCCCAAAATTAAAAGATTGGAGAATGAACACGCATTTCTGTGCTCTAAGTTAAAATGTACTGTTTAAGGTAATGTATGTATCATTTTTTAATGATTCCTCACTTTAACCAACTTATTCAACTAACCATCTACTTGTCAAACTCATCAGTGAGGAGGCTTCTACTGAACTTCTTAATTTCCAACATTAAATTTGGGTTCAATCCATGAAATTATTTTACCCAACTCTTGATTTTTAATATGAATGCTTGCCTTCTCTTAGCAAGATTTATATCAGTTTTAATTTTTACAAGGTATGAATTTAAACCAGTGAGAACTAAATGAGCACATGGAATTTGAGTCTCAGTCCTACTATGCTATCTTCACTGCAGAACTTGAGGCCAATGTAGAGGCTCTTATTCACACTGACATTTAACTAATATAAGAACAAGGCCCACAAAGTTAAGTATGCTGTCTTTCAGTGCTTCTCAGTAGGATGAAAGAGGGTATAGTTGCATGAAGGAGAGGGGGTAAGAGTCTTTCTGTAAATTACCCACACCTGAGATTCAGAAATACCCTCTGACTGACAACTACTGCCACTGTGAGCTGGTGAGCCATTGATATTGATGGGACAGTGCTTAGGGATGCTGGGATTTAAACATTTTTTTAAACATTGATCACTGCTCTACTGAATTAAAATCAGAGGATAAATAAGCAGAATATTGAATATAGTGACTCAAAAATCACTATTTTCTTTTTTTAAGATTTTATTTATTTATTTTTACAGAAAGAGGAAGGGAAGGAGAAAGAGAGGGAGAGCTACACTGATGTGAGAGAGACACATCCATCGGTTGCCTGCTGTAGGCACCCGGACTTGGGACCAAACCCACAACCCAGGCATGTGCCCTAACCAGGAATTGAACCGGGGACTCTTAAATCTGCAGGATGACACCCAACCAAGCCACACCTGTTAGGGCTAAATATCACTATTTTCTTGACACTGCTTTAAATATTACTGTTCTTGTGAAAAACAACTTTGAATCCTTAATGAAATAAAATGATTAGGACTGCTATTTTTACCCAAGTACTTTCGACACTATAAATACAGAGAGCAATGATTCAGTAATAACGAGAGTCACACACCAACAATTATTTATTGAGCACCGACTGAGGACCAGGTAGTCTATTAAGCTCTAAAAATAAATCCAGGATCATATAATTTATTTTTCCACTGAGATTAAGATCCAAGAAGAAAATGTACATTAGGGGCTATAACAAGAAAAGTACAGGAAGTCACAAGAACAAATAAAATTAGTCTACAATTCAGAAAAAGTCTCTACAGAGGAAGTGATATTTAAACCGAGATTCACACAATAAAGCAGATATTAGGACTAGCCACATAAACTACAGATAAGGAAGAAATGGTGTTAAAGGTAGGCAAAGCTGTATTAAAAAAAAGATAAAGTCACCGAGACAAAGAATGCCAAGAGTCGGTGGCACAAAGGAGGCTAGAGAACTTTATAAACTAGCTTCAGGAGGCTGGAGTTCATGTAAAGAGAACGATGATCCACTGGAGAGTGCTGGGGTGGTAAGAAGGAGTCCTGATCAGACAGATAGATGTGCAGTGTGGACAGTGACTGAAGCAGAGTGTTAATAACTAGAGATAGAGGCCCACAGATAATGGCTTGAACTATGCTGGTGGCATGAAGATGCAGAGACAAAGAGAAGCAGCTATTTTAAGCTGTTTAGAAATTGTGAAAGACAGATTTAGTGGTGTTCATTATATCTACAAGGAGCAACAAGAAGTCAAAAATAACTCCTAGGATTTTGAGCTGAGCAGCTGTGCAGATGGTTGGACAATGGCACCAACACACAGACTTGTGTACTCATAAACACCCACACACATGCACACATTGGATGACAGAACAGCAGCAGCCTTGACAGAGAGATAATGGGTTTTTGGTGCAGACCCTTTTGTTTGAGATGCTTGTAGACATACAAAAAATATAATCTAATAAACAGTTTGATATGCAGGACAGCTCAATCTGGGGTTTCCAGCAACTACAGACATTCCTATTGTTATGCAACCATCGTTTTAAGTCCCATTTTACAGACTGTTTTATAAGGCAAACTGTAAAATTTCAGGAATATGGAAAGTTCTGAGTTACGTCTGGAATCAAGAGTGCTATGGTGCAGAAATGAATACAACAAAGTAAAAGTGTAATGTAGGAATGACGTACTACCAGAGGATTTTTCCTTTTAACCTTCAATCATTGCTAAATAGTGGTCACTGAATTCTCACTGTGTCAGCTCCTGTATTTACTAAAAGTGTAGACAAAACTTTCAGATATCGTCTAGAAACAATTTATGTAAAAACTAGGTAGAGATTAAAAAAAGAAAGTACAGTGATCCTGTAGTAATATCGGTGGCTAGTTATATCTAAGATATCTAAAGCTCATTCCAATACTACTCATGTAAAAATGGGAGAGACTTATGATACTTTTAGAAAATCAGTAAATAGGTATCGTGAATTGCTACACTACTTTTAAAAGAGGAAAAAACACCATAGAAGCTAAAGATAATTTTAGACCTTGGCTTAGAAATAATATAATTTACTGTTAAAAAAATACATTTGTATTTAAAGATCTTTAAAAAAACTACCTATAGCTAGCTATTTGCTTCTGGAAAATCCAGCTGTGCAAGAATTTCCAGGATGGACCTATTTCCAGCATTAGAAGGGAGGTATATATAAAAAGCAAGTAAGACCATGCAATATGATTTCACAAAATAGGGGAAAGGTGAGAAGAGCAGAGACACCAGGACCAAGTGCCAAGAAACACCAATATCAACATAACAAGTAGAAAAGAGTACTGGTTCACAAAAAGAGCAGAAACTCAACAGTAAAATCCTGTTGAAAATCAAGCAAGATCAGATCCAAAGGATAGCCACTGGCTTCCTCATCATGTAGGCCATAGAAAGGGTGGCCATATAACTTATTATATGAACTGAGACTCTTTTGAAAGTAGAAGAGATTGTATTAAGAACTATGTCAGAAAACAGGCATCACTTGGACCTGTTCTGGGGACCCAAGACATGTGACCACTGGAGTCATGGACAATTTTGGAAAGAACAATAGAATGATGGAAGCAGATACTAGATTGAGGTGGGTTAATGAGTGATTGGAGGTATGAAAACTCTCTCTGGAATCTGGCTATATGGAAAAAATGGGAGGAAGACTCATATACATCTTCTTCCCAAATATTCTTCCTTGAAGACCAAATACAAACCACATATAATAAGCACAGCTAAATCATTTAATCAAGAAAATAGACTCCCGCTCTGACTAGTGTGGTTCAGCAGGTTGGGTGTCACTCCCTGGACCAAAAGGTTGCCAGTTCAATTCCTGTCAGGGCACATGCCTGGGTTGTGGGCCCGGTCCCCAACTGGGGGTGTGTGAGAGGCAACCGATTGATGTTCATCTCCCACATCAATGTTTCTCTACCTATCTTTCTCCTCTCCTTTACCTCTCTCTAAAAATGTAATAAAATAAATTTTAAAAAAGAAAAAGAGCCCTGGCTGGTGTGGCTCAATGGATTGAGCGCCGGACTGCAAAGCAAAAGGTTGCCAGTTCAATTCCCAGTCAGGGTACATGCCTGGGTGTGGGCCAGGTCTCCAGTAGGGGGCGCACAAGAGGCAACCACACATTGATGTTTCTCTTCCTCTCTTTCTCCCTCCCTTCCCCTCTCTCTAAAAATAAACAAAATCTTTAACAAAGAAAGAAAATAGACCCCCACAGCTAAACCACTGTCAAGAAAACATACTCCAGATTCTTTTCAAGAAAGCAGATACTTCTAAATTTAAAAACTTTTCTAGCTTATAAATTAAAAATACTATTTTGAAAAAAGAAGGAAAGAAAGAAAGAACAATATATCTCTAAGTCTCTAAGAAAGAAAAGGTCATCTCACATGAAAATAGAAAAACTATAATACAAAGCAGCTTTTAACTTCTCCTTTAAAAAAGTAAAGAGGTATAGTGCTTACTGTAAGTAATGTATTATGCTCCCACTATACCTACAATGTAAAGACAGAGTCGCATAGTGGGCAAAAGTATAAGTTTTGAAGTCAGACACTCGAGCCTTACCACTTTACAGCTGTAAACAATAAATCATTGACTTCAACTCCCTAAGCCATAATTGCCTCACCTATAAAATGGAGAAAAGAGTATGGCATATAGTAAGTGCTCAGAAGATGGTAGCTGTCATAATTATTAGCTAGCTATTATTAACATAAGGCATTGTGCCCTGCACTGACCATATATCAATTTTCAGGTTATGGAATCACATGTAAAAACAGACAATCAGTATAAAGAGAAAACCGGAGCTGGTTTGCAAAAGGAGGCAACAGTGGAACAAAGCCACTCTCAACTAAAGAAAATAAAAAGGTCCTAGGGTTTAATTTGAAGTACTATTCGTTGTTTTTAAAGTTTAACTCCAGGTGCCAAAAAAGAAGACACAGTGCTATCAATGTTGGCCTGGCTGTGTCATGGTGAAGATTCTGACATCAGGAGACATAAGGCCCTTCTTGGCTCTGTCATTTATTAGCTCTATGGCAAACAACTTAACTTTCCTAACCTTCAATTAACTCATCTTTAAAGTGGGACTAGCAATAATGTCAATCTCAGGGAGTTGTTCAGAAACTTAATTAAAACACCATATAAATAGTATTAACACAGTGCATAGTATATAGCAAATACTCAAATAATACAAATTATGACAGGCAGGTAAAGTTAAGGTGAAAGACCACAGAGAAATGAGAATGCGATAAGGTTCTAGAATTATATGGCAAGTTGAGGGGTATTAACCATATTATAGTGGGCACAAAGAGGAAAATCAAAGATCTCACTATGGAAGCACAGAAAAGTCAAGGTTTATTCCAACTTTCAAGTTATAAAAGTACAGGCATATAACAATGTCTCAGGCTAATAGTAACAAATTTATGATTAAAAAAATAGAAACATCGAATAAGCAAATGTTTAAATAAATTATAGTAAAGCCACATAATATTAATACTTGCAATCATTAAAACACATATTCTTGACATGTACACTATGGCAACACATTTTTAAGTATGTATGTATACATATAAAATTTACTATCACATGAAATGACAGAAAATATCCCAAAATGTTATTTGTGAATAACAAAACTATAGGTGATTTTAAACTTTTTCTTTAAATTTTACTGAAAATTTTCCAAAAATTTCTTTAACAAATTATATTGTACTATAATATTTTAAAGCTACTTTTAAACATACAAGGAATTTTTAAGACTAGGTATACACAGTATACTAATAATGAAACCAGTGAAAATAATTCTGAGTTTACCTTGTAGCTCACTTTTAATAAGGCAACTTTCCATCATGTATAATAGCACAGTGACCATAATATCCAGCAGCTGACATTCTTCTGTTACCTGTCTGGCCAGCTCCTCATTGCTGAACAACTGAACACTGATGTGCACGATTCTGTTAGACATTGTGTCTGATTCGTGACTTTTCTTCAGTGTTTTCATAATGAAAGCATAATGCTGAACAAAAGTTTTTGTAAAAGCAACCTGTAAATTTTTTAAATAGAAAAAATACATATTAGTTTAATTTTTATAACATTTTCCAACATATTCTATTAGCATTTTAAACCATTATTAGTTTGTGATGATGTCCAAGGTAATTTAAAAAATAATTTCAATGATGATGGCAGTCTTAATTTACATTTGCCCTTTTTTTTGAACATTAGCAAATACTTTGATGGTTAAAAAAAATTTTAATTTATTAAAATTTTAAATCAATTATAAATACCATGATTTAAAATACAAATTTTCACTATGCTCATAAATTAATTTATTGTCAAAGTATATCTTTGTTTTGTGCTACCTACTTTAACAAAATCTAAAGTCTCAGCTAAAAACTACCATAGATTCCATCTACTTAACAAGTAAGTCACTGTGATTACTCCAAAAGAAATGCATTCTCCTATTTCATCTGAAAGCTGATCATTAATCTGACTAAATACTTTCCGTGTAACATGTAGATTTCCTCTGCTGTTTTCTAAAGCAGGTGTAAAGACACAAAACAATGGCATTATTAAAGTGTCATGCCTAAGAGGCCTTATTACCTAATCCATAAAAAGAACTACAGCATGATTCGTTTTTTTCATACACTATGCTGTAAACCTTTGCCATACCACATGGAAGTCACAGGTGGCTCCATACACTATGGGAACTGGGGACTTCATCTGCCTGCATGTGTACATGAGTCAGTACCTGTTCTGTATTTAAGTTCATGGCCAGTGGCTACTAATCCCATGTTTCCCCATGCCAAACCCCACAGTCAATATTCAGTCACCCCCATTACGCATTCTCATAGCCCCTGTACCTCTCCTTCAAAGAATCTACTACAATTTGTAACAACCTATTTATTCGTGCAATTGTGTTTATGTCTGTCCCCCAGCACTCCCTTTGGATCAAGTTCCACGCAGAAAGGCTCCCTTAGGAATTGTGCTTAACTGTGGTGCTTTGCCACGAATCTCTAATACAGTGCTTTTTCTGCAGACCCTGCGCTCTTTCGTATGTTTATCAGTCCTCAGAGCTACAACACAACAAGCCACAGCTGAGAAATACACTAAAAAGGTTTAGTAAAGAACAAGCAAAGAAAGGAAGAGGGGAAAAAACATAAATACCTTATACTCTTGATCAGGAAGCATATTGAGTAAGAAAGTTACCATCTTCTGGGGGAATTCATACTTTATAGTCCAAAACAGTAGTTCTTCTAGGAAACTTTTATGTTTTAAAACATCCATTATGGATTGATCTGCATAAGAAACAAATTATTATCTAATGATTTCAGTTCCTCATCTTATTTAAGCCATACTATAATTAATAAACCATCAAACTCAAACACCTAAATATATTTAAACATTAAGGGTATCTTTTCAATAATTCAGAGATAATACTAACAATATCAAGCTAGTTTTCTATAGTCTCCAGAGTATATAAACAACAAGATACTTAATTCTTATATTTTAAAATAAAGCAGTTACTTAAAAACTAAGTAATTATTTTTCCTTAAACATGAGCCATTTATCTAAAATTTCTAAGATCAAAATAATTATTCTACAAGAACAATATTCATGATACCTAATTTAAAATAGTAATAATTATTTTAAGCTAAAAATATACTATCAAGGACATAAAGTCCAAAGTTATCTAAATTTTTTTAAATTTTTAATATTTTTAAAAGGGGGAATCTTTATAAATAATTTATCTATTTCTTCAAAATTATTCTTCATAGCAAAATACTAACTTCGTTAGAGAAAATAATTATTGATACATTGCTTACTGTAGTATACAAAAGCATTTATGTTTTCTAGTAGAAATACACCAGGAAAAATATAGAGTGTTAAATACTCAAGATGCCCTCTTCATGCATACAGTGCCCATTTTTAATATAAGTTTTCAAAGAGAAAATTATCTCCTGGAAAACCTATATCTAAGGCCAAGTGCCACTCCCTGAAGGCTCAGCTATCTCTTGCTAATGTCTAAATCCTTGCCATACTCAGTCAACAGAAAGGTCTCAACATTTACATGATAAACTAAATTTTTTAATATTTTAGCTTATCTTCCTCTCACTTTCTCTAATTTTTCCCTAAAAATGAACTAGAAAATTTGTAGGAGACTGTTCTGCATGGCATGGGCCCAGCTCCCACTCAGAGATGCACAGGACCCATGCCCACATATAGGTTCTCCTGTGGGGAATCAGGCCTGCAATGTGCCTAGGCCGCTTTGAGTCTTGCTTTTGCTAAAAATCCCTCACCCTGAATTGAGAAAGCAAGTGCTTACTGTAACTTCCTAAAGTCCATGCTAAACCTTCCTAGGATGAGTGTAACCAGTTTGACCACTTTTCCCTTTTTCATCTGCAAATATCCTTCTTCTGTGATGTGATTAGCAGCATTGGCTCCTTTGTTTTCTGTAAAAGGTAACCACCTAAATCGAACCTGTGCATAGTTAATGAGGACCTTCATGTAATGTGCCCAGTAAGACAATAAAAGCTCACTGCAGCAAGGGCCGTGGCTTTTTGCTCC